>BMAF01002669.1:147500-153187 GCA_014132575.2 Gasterosteus nipponicus | reverse complement strand
CACTGCTCTGCCATCGCTGTCCGGGAATAGTGTGCCATTCTGGGACATGGTCTGGATCTGCCGCTCTCTGGAACTGTTTCCGTTTATTTCCATCCAGGACACCCACTGTCCAGCATGAGTGTCCGAGAATAGTCAGTCATTCTGGGACTCCCGCTGTCCCTGCACGCTCTCCAGAAAAATTTCATCCAGGACACCCATCCACCCCGACATTGTGTCCGGGGAAGGTGCCATCCTGGGGAAGCGTCCCCGTCGCTGCCGGTAGCCAGAACTCTGTTATTCACGTTTTTGTGAAAACCTGCTATTCGCCCAAAAGTGTCCGGAAATAGTGGCCCATACTCGGGCACGGGTCGGGGAAGCGTCCCCGTCACTCCCGGAAGCCAGAACGGGAGTCATGGAGGTTTGAGTGGGACCAGGAAATCCCACGCATGTGTCCGAAAATAGTGCTCCGAAATCGGGTTAGTCGCGCGGGAGACACCCTCCGTATCTGGCTCCGGGGGCTCTTTTTCAGGGCTCCCCACAGTGCTTAGGTCCAGCTGGGGACGCTCCCGAAGCCCGGGGCCCTGTTCTGAGATCTCTGTTTCCGAAAACCAGGTTTCTGAAATCTGCGACCTGGTGGCCCAGTGATGTGAGCTGAAAAATTTTTATCGGCCGATCCAAAAACTCTCCAGGATTTTTAGGGCTTTTTGCTTGTCATATTCCGACTTTTACTTCTGGCGGAGCCAAAAGTCCGGGTTTTTTGCCCTCCACATAGTCCCGACTGGAAACTTTAACTCCGTATTTTAAGTCAGATAATTAGAGTCTTTTTCTTCCAGGAGACCGGGCCTTCCTTCAAAGTGTCCCATCAATGCTTCGTCACCGGATATCTGAAAAAAACTTAGAAAAAATGGGATCTGCCGCTCTCTGGAACTGTTTATTTCATCCATCAGGTGCACCTGCTGTTCTGCCATCAGCATCCGAGAATAGTGTGCCGTTCTGGGACATGGTCCGGGATCATCCGCTCTCTGGAACTCTGTATTCATCCATCCATGTACACCTGCTGGTCTGCCATCACTGTCCGAGAATAGTGTGCCGTTCTGGGACAAGGTCTGGGATATCACGCTCTCTGGAACTCTGTATTCATCCATCCAGTGCACCTGCTGTTCTGCCATCACTGTCCGACAATAGCGCTTCATCATGGGATATCAGTCGGGATCTGCCGCTCTCTGGAACTGTTTATTTCATCCATCCAGCGCACACACTGTTCTGCCATCAGTGTCCGACAATAGTGCTTCATCTTCGGATAACTGCCGGGATCTGCCGCTCTCTGGAACTATGTTCTGTTTATTTCATTCATCCAGTGCACCTGCTGTTCTGCCATCAGCGTCCGAGAATAGTGTGCCGTACTGGGACTTGGTCCGGGATCATCCGCTCTCTGGAACTGTTTATATCCTCCATCCATCACACCTGCTGTTCTGCCATCACTGTCCGAGAATAGTGTGCCGTTCTGGGACATGGTCGGGATCATCCGCTCTCTGGAACTCTGTATTCATCCATCCAGGACACCCACTGTTCTGCCATCAGTGTCCGAGAATAGTGTGCCATCTGGGACATCTGTCGTGATCTACCGCTCTCTGGAACTCTGTTTATTTATTTCCATCATCCATTTCATCCATCAGTGCACACACCTGCTGTTCTGCCATCAGCATCCGAGAATAGTGTGCCGTTCTGGGACTTGGTCTGGAACTGTTTCTCCGCTCTCTCATCCGAACTGTGTATTCATCCATCCCGGCTGGGACACCCACCATCAGCATCCATCAGTGTTTCCGAGAATGCTCACCTGCCATCAGCAGTGTCCGGATAGTGAATTCTGGGACCGGTCTGGAACTCCCGCTCTCTGGCCAAAAAATGTTTTTCATCCATCAGGGACACCTCTGCAGAATCAGTGTCCGAGAATAGTGTCTTTTTCTTCTGGGACTCGGGCTGGTCACGCTCTCTGGAACCCCCCGTATCATCCATTCCCGGACCCGCTTTTCCGCCATCAAAGTGGTCCGAAGATGTGCCGTTCTGGGACTGGGATACTGCTCTCTCTGGAACTGTTTATTCATCCATCAGGCCCACCTGTTTCTGCCATCAGGTTTCGAGAATAGTGTGCCGTTCCTGGGACATGGCCCAGTGATGTGCTCTCTGGAACTTTTTTTCATCCATCCGCTCAAAATTCTCCATCATTTTCCGGGTGTGCTTTCCTTCACATATTCCGATTTTTACTTAGTTTCTGGCGGAGCCAAAAAGTCTGGGTTTTTCCCTCCATCGTCCCGACTGGAAACTTTAACTCCGTTTTTCTGCCATCATTAGCTTTTTCTTCCAGTGTGCCTTCCTTCTGGGACATGGTCACCGGATATCTGCTGGGATCTGCCGCTCTCTGGAACTGTTTATTCATCCATCAGGTGCACCTGCTGTTCTGCCATCAGCATCCGAGAATAGTGTGCCGTTCTGGGACATGGTCTGGGATCTCCGCTCTCTGGAACTCTTTATTCATCCATCCAGTACACCTGCTGTTCTGCCATCAGCATCCGAGAATAGTGTGCCGTTCTGGGACATGGTCTGGAACTCTGTATTCATCCATCATGTCTCTGCCGCTCTCTGGAACTCTGTATTCATCCATCATGGTACACCCACTGTTCTGCCATCAGCATCCGAGAATAGTGTGCCGTTCTGGGACATGGAACTCTGTATTCATCCATCATGTCACCTGCTGGGATCTGCCGCTCTCTGGAACTGTGTTCCGTTTATTTCCTTCATCCAGGACACCCACCACTCCAGCATGAGTGTCCGAGAATAGTCAGTCATCGTCGGGAACTCCCATCAGCCGTCCTCGCACGCAAAAATTTTCATCCAGGAACCCAACTGCCAATTGTGTCCGGGAAGGTGCCCCATCCAGGCTCCCCTCTAGCCACAACCATCACCGGATATTCGCCATTGTGTCCGGGAATGGTGGCCCATCTCGGATGTGCGTCCCCGTCGCTCCCCCGGTAGCCAGAACTGGAGTTATTCACGTTTTGGGAAAACCGGATATTCACCCATGTGTCCGGAAATGTGTCCCCTCGGGCACGGGTCGGGAAGCGTCCCCCCGTCGCTCCCGCTAGCCAGAACGGGAGTTATTCACGTTTTTGTGAAAACCGGATATTCGCCCAAAAGTGTCCGGAAATGGTGGCCCATACTCGGGCACGGGTCGGGGAAGCGTCCCCGTCACTCCCCGGTAGCCAGAACGGGAGTTATGGAGGTTTGAGTGGGACCAGGAAATCCCACGCATGTGTCCGAAAATAGTGCTCCGAAATCGGGTTAGTCGCGCGGGGAGACACCCCGTATCTCGGCTCCGGGGGGCTCTTTCCGCTCGGGGCCTGGCCCACAGTGCTTAGGTCCAGCTGGGGGACGCTCCCCCGAAAGGGGCCCTGGCCTGGAGATCTCTGTTTCCGAAAACCAGGTTTCTGAAATCTGCGACCTGGTGGCCCAGTGATGTGAGCTGAAAAAAAAATTATCGAAAAATAATCCAAAAATCCCCAGGATTTTTAGGGCTTCCGTTTGCATTGTCCGAGAAAGACTTAGTTTCTGGCGGAGCCAAAAAGTCCGGTTTTTTTGCCCTCCACATAGTCCCGACTGGAAAAATAAATTTTTTTTTTTTTTTCCTGGGGTTTTTTGCACTTTTTACACCGCAGGGCCACGGAGGGCACCCGGACACGCCCGAATATGAATTTTGGTGGAGAAATAATACTCAGAAAGGTCAAAAAAATAACTTTGAAAAAAAAATCCGAAAAAACCGTTTTTTCTGGGCTTCACTGCATTGCCCCGATGGGACTTAGTCTCACCAAAACCAATACTTAGTAAAAAAAAAAAAACTTGGAAAAAAAAATCGATTTTTTTTCTGGGCTTCCAATTGCCCCGATGGGACTTAGTCTCAGGCCAAAACCAATACTTAGTAAAAAAAAAAACTTGGAAAAAAATCCCATTTTTTTCCTGGGCTTCTATGCATTGTCCGATTTTTACTTAGTCTCTGCAGACACTTACAGAGGCCCACAAACGGCCGAATTGAGTCCGGAAAAAGACGCCCGAACCCGGATACACTAATCACCCCGTACACCCCCGCGGAGGTCCGCAAACACCTCCAGGGGCCCACAACGGCCGAATTGAGTCCGAAAAAGACGCCCAGAACCGGATCACTACCGGATCACCCCCAGTACACCGCGGAGGTCCGCAAACACCTCCAGGGGCCCAACGGCCGAATTGAGTCGGAAAAAGACGCCAGAACCGATCCCTTTACCGGATCACCCCAGAGTACACCCACGGGTCCGCAAACACCTCCAGGGGCCCACAACGGCCGAATTAAGTCCGGAAAAGACGCCAGAACCCGGATCTCTTTACCAAACACCCCAGAGCCCGGAACACGGACCCAAACACCTCCAGGATCAACGGCCGGACCCGCGGAAAAGACGCCAGAACCTCCAGGATCTCTTTACAAACACCCCAGAGCCCGGAACACGGACCCAAACACCTCCAGAGGCCCAGAACGGCCGAATTAGTCCGGAAACACCCCCAGAACCCGGATCTCTTTACCAAACACCCCCAGAGCCCGAACACGGACCCAAACACCTCAGAGGCCCACAACGGCCGAATTGAGTCCGGAAAAGACGCCAGAACCCCGAATTAAGATCTCAGAGTGCAAACACCCCCAGAGCCCGGAACACGGACAAACACCCCCAGAGCCCGAACAAAGACGCCAGAACCCGGATCTCTTTACAAACACCCCCAGAGCAGAGGCCCCAAAACCTCAGGGCCCACAACGGCCGAATTCCGGAAAAAGACGCCAGAACCCGGATCTCTTTACCAAACACCCCCAGAGCCCGGAACACGGACCCAAACACCTCCAGAGGCCCAGAACGGCCGCTCTTTATCATGCAATACCGACCTCTCCCACAGGAGGGAAAGAGGGCGCCAGACTGCTGCCAGGGATCTCTTTACAAACACCCCTTTATCAGAGCCCGGAACACGGACCCAAAAGACACCTCCAGGGGCCACAGACCCCCTGCCCGAATTAAACCGGAAAAGGACGCCATATTCAGTCAGAACTCGGCCGTTTTCCGCACCCACACCATAATACCGACCTCTCCCACCGGAGGGAGACAGAGGGCGCCTTCCCCCCATTACTGCTGCCCGGGAGAGAGACTCTATTCCTGGGGGGACTCTTTATCAGACTCCCCTGAATTAAAAGGGACTGCTGCCCGGGAAAGAGACACTATTCCTGGGGGGGCCTTCTACCAGACCCCCCTGCCCCAACACACCATCCCCAATTTCACAAGTATTCACATAGCATATTCAGTCAGAACTCTGCCGTTTCAAACACCCACACCTGCAATACCGACCTCTCCCACCGGAGGGAGACAGAGGGAACCTTCCCCCACGACTGCTCCCCGGGAAACAGACACTATTCCTGGGGGACTCTTTATCAGACTCCCCTGAACTAAAAGCCGGACTCCTGCCCGGGAAAGAGACACTATTCCTGGGGGGGCCTTCTACCAGACCCCCCCTGCCCCAACACACCATCCCCAATTTCACATAGCATATTCAGTCACAACTTGTCCGTTTCAAACACCCGCACCTGCAATACCGACCTCTCCCACCGGAGGGAGACAGAGGGAACCTTCCCCCCCACGACT
>BMAF01002669.1:0-142500 GCA_014132575.2 Gasterosteus nipponicus | reverse complement strand
GACAAACATAGCCAACTTGGACCAGCCCAGCCGGGCCAATCGATAGAGGAACCTGCGCATCCTCCTCATCCTCACGCTACGCCTGACATCCATCCTGGGTGGGCGTCCAAGGACTCGTTTCCTGCCGGAGCGGCCCACTGCCTTCCGACCCAGCCTTCTCTCATCAGGTTGAGAGAAGTCGCCGCAACTGCCCCCTGCCGGCAGTCCCGTGTTACCACCTTCTCTTGGCACCCGCTTCCCTAGCAGGCCCCACAGGGCCCCTCTGACTCCGTGAACGGGTGCCGGTGGTAAGGCGGCCTGCTTCCGCCTGTTACTCGCTTCCGCTCGCTCCGCAGCAGCAGCCTCATCCCGCAATTTTCGTCGCCGAATGGCCTCAAACACGTGGCGACACTTCGACCTGACCTGCCGCTGTGTTTTTCCAGTACCCAGGGAGGCTGCTATACCAACGCATCTCGACGGGGGGGGCACACCTTCCTCACAAAACACGGCCAGCTTTTTGGTTTCCTCAGTCGACCATAAGCGTGTAGCGGTAAATTCAGCACGACGTTCACCCTCACGCAGACCTGCCCCATCGTACTCGGCCAGATGAGCCGCCCGCATATGCAACGAGCGCCCCGCTTTCGTCCCGAAGACTCTAGGACAGTAGTCACACCGGAAACCATCCACTGACGCCTGGGGGGGGAGTATTGCCCCTCACACGCTCCCGCGAGCGCGTCTCCACCGGGCGCCGTCGAAGCGGGGACCCATCGCACACACCTGGCAGCACCCCAACCGGGCCGCCCGGATTAGGAGGCGGTAGCATACTGATCGCGTTCACATCGCCACCCACGCCCTGATCAGTCGATTGGCCGACAAAGCTGGTTTCGACAGGCAGGGATCGCCACATCCCAGAGCTCCTACTTCCGCTTAACTCTGGCAGCGACCCCTCGATCACCGCAGCTTGCCCACTTCCTTCATGCCCTCTCGAGCACGGGGCAGGGCAAGGGACGTGTGAGGTAGGATTACCATCCGGGTTCCTTACCATCAACCGTGTGCGCTTCTTCGGGTTTTCAAAATCGACCGGGGGGAGGCAACCCTTCCTCCTACTCCGCGTAGAAGGCCCCGCCAACCTGGCATCCCCCGCGGGGCCAGATCTTGAGGACGCACTCTCACCGTCCACCAACAAGTGGCCAGGACGGGCTGCAGAGACGGACTCGCTCCGGGCCCTATCCCCGGAGTTAGAGTCGCCATCCACAGAGAAGGTGAGCTTACGCCGACTGCGCAGCACCCTAGGTGCAGCGCTCACTCCACCTCCCTCCGCATGCGCCGAGCCCCGTCCGGCTCTAGAGTCACAAGCGGGCTTCACAGGGATCCTCCGGCCGGAAGCCCTGCTACTAGCGTTCAACTCCACCAGATTGCCCCTCCAGCGATTCAGGGAGACGGTCAGCCGACAAAATCTACGGGATCCGAGAGGCGTCAACCCCCTTCCCCCGAGACCTTTTGGATTCCGGAACCCTGGGCTGCTGGAGCTTCCTTCTTCCGCATCCCGACACGCCTTAGGGGACAACAGGCCACCGCTGAGTCGCTTCAACCGTACCGTCAGCCGCCTTAGCCCCCAGGCCGCAGAAGGAGAAGACCCTCGCGACCCGTGCCCAAGCCACCGACGCCCGGCCCCACTTCCCAGGACCTGCGTACCCCTGGGGGAGGCCAATGCAGCACCTTCAGCGCCTGGTAGCCCAGGCCCGCTCCAATGCCTCAGAGAGACAGACAGTCGCCTGAGCCTCCAGGACACGGAGGGACTTAACCCTCCAGCCCTGTGGCCAAGCAGTCGTCTCCCTCCGGGACTGAACCGGACACCGCAACCACCCGGCGAGGCCATGCCTGGCCCTGCCGCACCCGCTCCCCCAGCCGGGGGAGTACCAACGGCGCCACGCAACATCCGTACGCCCTCTATACCTACCTGTATAATACAATCCCAAATTCACCGCCGAGGTCAACGACGATTCCTCTTCAAGCGATCAGCACCTGGGGGGACGCAGTGAGAGGAGGAACTAAGCTTAGCAAGTCAACCACGCAGATGATACATAAACAAAATGTCTGAACTTGCATGCATGGCACCCGGGGCTGGGTGCCGATCCAACACGGGAGAACGCTGCACCGGGGGTTGGCCCGGCAAGAAGCCGGGACCGTCTGAATTCAAGGGGACGAAGGCTCACGCCTGCGACACCCCAAACGCGGAGGCGCGACGGCTCCGATAATAAAGGGGTCCCCCCGCGCGGGGGGGGGGGAGACAATTCGGGGAAATTACTGGGCCTCTTAGCCACCCTAATGGTGTTACCGCGGACCACCACGTGGAGGCGGGCCCAAACGATGCTTAACCGACCCTGGTTGCCGTTTACCCGAGTCGCAACACGCCCTGTGTCTCCTCCTGAGACCTCAATATGAGAGAGTCATAGTTACTCCCGCCGTTTACCCGCGCTTCATTGAATTTCTTCACTTTGACATTCAGAGCACTGGGCAGAAATCACATTGCGTCAACACCCGCCGCGGGCCCTCGCAATGCTTTGTTTTAATTAAACAGTCGGATTCCCCTGGTCCGCACCAGTTCTAAGTCAGCTGCTAGGCGCCAGCCGCAGCGACCCGCCGGGACCCGAGGGCCCCGACGAGCGCCAGCCTGGGCGATCCGCGAGAAGACCCCGACGCGCGTCCAGAGTCACCGGCCGCCCCGGCCCGCCAGCCCCCGTCTTTCCCGCCTTCCACAAGGGGTCATCGATTTCTGCCCAGTGCTCTGAATGTCAAAGTGAAGAAATTCAATGAAGCGCGGGTAAACGGCGGGAGTAACTATGACTCTCTTATATATAAAGACGACACGGGCTGCCACCGCGGCCTGTGGAGTGAGTTTAGACGACGTGGAAGACAGGCCACATCAGTGCGGAGTGTGCTCCAAAGCCTTTCAGACAAAGCGAGGACTGGGAGTGCACAGGAGTGCGAAGCACCCGGATGACCATCATAGGGTGGAGGTAGCGAGGAGAGAGGACCGAGCCAAAAACATCAGATGGACCGACGAAGAAGTGGAACTGGTGGCGAGGGCCGAAGTGGCGGAACAGGGGGCCCGATTTATCAACCAAGCTGTGTTGGCGCACTTTCAAGAGTGGAATATCGATCAGATTCGTTACATACGGAAGACAGACCGGTATAGGATGACTCTCCGAAGACTAAAAGAAGATAAGGTCCTTGGGGATCAGGCCGCCAGTCCGGACCCACCCGTAAATGATGGCGAAACGACTCCCGGTGAAAGTGCGTCAGAACCCCCAGGGGATGTGCCGGACAATGCCTGCAGAGAAGCAATCAGTCTCTGGGCAGCTGAGCAAATCTCCCACCCCGGGGGAGTACCGGCCCATCTCAATTAGCAATGCCTACTGCCGCCTATTCCATCGACTAATGGCCAAAAGACTCGCCCAGCGGCTGCCACTACACCGGTCGCAAAAGGCATTTAGGAAGGTGGACGGAACTGCTGCCAACTTGGCGATCCTTCAAACGGCGATGAGGGAAGCCAAAAGGAGGGTCCAAGGCCTATTCCTAGCCTTCATCGACCTGAGAAAGGCCTTCGACAGTGTCGCCCACCAAACGATCCTAAGGGTGGCACTGGAGGCAGGTATTCCGCCGCACTTCTGCGAGTACCTAAGAGCGTACTATGCCCAAGGCTCTACATTATTGTATGGTGCCAGAATACAGCTGGTGAATGGAGTGCGGCAGGGGAACCCCTTGTCCCCAGTGTTATTCAACTTGATTGTGCGCGAAGCCCTGATAAGGGCTGAGGGCACTGGTGTTGGCTTCCGAATGTGCTCGGGGTACCTTCTGCAGACCCTGGCCTTCGCCGACGACCTGGTCCTATTTGCCTCGAGCAAAAGAGGCCTACAAACCTCCACGGACGAGGTCCTAGCCTGGCTGGCCAAAGCTGGCCTAAGGGCTAACCCAGGGAAGTGTGAGACATTGGCCATGATAGCTGATGGGAGGAACAAAAGGGCACTGGTCGACGAGAGGCCATGTCTGCAGATTGATGGCGAGGACGTCCCTGGTATGAAGCCAAGCCACCTGTACAAGTACCTGGGTGTCAAGATCAATGCAGCGGGAAAGGCCCAGACACCAGAGGCTCGCCTACGACTAATGCTGGCAAACCTCCGGAGGGCCCCGCTTAAGCCGCAACAGCGCATGCATATACTGAAGAACCACCTGATCCCGAAGATAGTCCATCAATTAGTGCTGCAGAGGGTAACTGCCAAGTTACTGCTTGGACTGGACCGCATCGTGCGCGGGGAACTTCGGGGTGCGCTGAGGCTCCCAAAGGATACGCCACTCGGGTACATATATGCCCACCCCGCCGATGGAGGACTGGGAACCCCGTGCCTACGCACGCTTATCCCAAGGCTCAGAGCGGCCCGAATGGGCAGGCTAGCCGAGTCTCAGGATGAGGACATTCAAGCACTGTCGGGCCACCCTGACTTCCAATTTCTGGCAAGGAGCGATCTCTCTCGATACCAGCATACGCTGCTTAAGAACAAGGCGGACGAGAGACGATTCTGGAAGGGCAGACTCTTAGACAGCCGGGATGGAGCGGGCCTAAGAAACATCGGCGAGGTTCCTGCTGCCAATCATTGGATCACGGATGGGACCCGGCTAATGTCCGGAGCCAACTACATAAAGGCCCTGAAGATCAGGGGAAACCTCTGGCACACCGGTGCTAGAGGATCCCGAGGTAGGCCGCAGGAAACCCCCATGTGTGATGCTGGTTGCAATGCCCGTGAGACGCTGGGCCACCAGGTGCAAAGCTGCACGAGATCCCACGATGAGCGCGTCAAAAGACACAGCACCGTCAACGACTGGGTTCACAAATGCTGCCTGAGGAAAGGAGCAAAGTGCCTGGTCGAGCCGCGGATCCCAACCATCGAGGGCCTGAGGAAACCTGACCTGATAGTCAACACGGACCAACACGTAATCGTCCTTGACACCACCATCGTTGCGGACGCATGCATTACCACCATGGCGGCCGCATACAAGCAAAAGACGGACTATTATGACAAGGAAGACATCAGGGTTTGGGTAGGAGGTCGGTGGAGCAAGAACCCCTCTGATGTACGGTTTGGAGCGGTGGTCCTGACGTGGCGGGGCGCCCTTCACAAGAAATCGGACCAACTACTAACGGAGATGGGCATGACTAAGGCCGAGAGGAAGTTGCTGGTAGTTAAAGCACTTGAGGGATCAGTGAGATGCGCCGAAGCCTACGCCAGGCGGACCTCCCGCCGGAAAGCTCCCACCCACTACAATGCCCCATGGTTCAGCCAAGCCTAATCTTCGGAATACATTCCACACTTGAAGAATGACGGGGGAGATGATGTCAAACCCCGATAGGAAAAAGCCTGTCCCCATGCGCGTCGCACACAAAGGTCAACCTCCCTTAAAGAGGAAAAACGGGGCTACAGTGATGACATCCGTACATCGATGTCTGAGTAACCACAGAATAGCCAAATGCCTCGTCATCTAATTAGTGACGCGCATGAATGGATGAACGAGATTCCCACTGTCCCTACCTACTATCTAGCGAAACCACAGCCAAGGGAACGGGCTTGGCAGAATCAGCGGGGAAAGAAGACCCTGTTGAGCTTGACTCTAGTCTGGCACTGTAAAGAGACATGAGAGGTGTAGAATAAGTGGGAGACCCTCGCGGCCGCCGGTGAAATTTTTTCCACTTACCCGGTGAAGCGGGGAGCTTCGTCCTCGGACATGAGCCGGGACGCACCCTTCTTGTGGATCTCGTTCGATTAAAGTCATCCATCCATCTGTCACACCGACCGCTCTGCCATCCGGGTCCCAACATGGTGCTCCGTCCTCGGACATCGGCCGGGACGCACCGCCGCCATCTCGTTCGCTTAGTGATCCATCCACGAAACCTACCGATACGCCACAGTGCCCGGAATGATGCCTCCCGCCGGGCTAGCTTCCGCTCGCTCCCCGGCAGCCAGTTCTGCATGAGGCTCCGGTTCGTTCACCCTCGCCACTGTCCGAGGGCGTCCGAAAATACTGAGGTCGGATCCGAATCGCACAAACGCCGGTCCTCACTCCTGGAGGCCTATGTTTCTAAAAACCGGGTTTCTGAAATCTGCGACCTGGTGGCCCAGTGATGTGAGCTGGAATTTTTTTTTTCCGGTTCGCTCAAAATTCTCCAGGGATTTTCTGAGCTTTGCTTCACATATTCCGACTTTTACTTAGTTTCTGACGGAGCCAAAAAAGTCCGGGTTTTTTTGCCCTCCACATCGTCCCGACTGGAAACTTTAACTCCGTATTTTAAGTCAGATAATTAGTGTCTTTTTCTTCCAGGAGACCGGGCCTTCCTTCAAAGCGTCCCAAATGGTCCTTCGTCATCGGATGTCTGCCTGGAACTAACGCTCTCTGGAACTGTTTATTTCATCCATCAGGTGCACCCACTGTTCTGCCATCAGTGTCCGGGAATAGTGCTTCATCATCGGATATCTGCCGGGAACACCTGCTCTCTGGAACTGTTTATTCCCTCCATCCAGCGCACACACTGTTCTGCCATCAGTGTCCGAGAATAGCGCTTCATCATCGGATATCTGCCGTGAAATACCGCTCTCTGGAAATGTTTATTTGATCCATCCACTGCACCTGCTGCTCTGCCATCAGTGTCCGACAATAGCGCTTCATCATCGGATAACTGCCGGGATCTGCCACTCTCTGGAACTGTTTATTTCATCCATCCAGTGCACCTGCTGGTCTGCCATCACTGTCCGAGAATAGTGTGCCGTACTGGGACTTGGTCTGGGATCTTCCGCTCTCTGGAACTGTTTATTTCATCCATCCAGGACACTCACCATTCCAGCATGAGTGTCCGAGAATAGTGTGCCGTACTGGGACATGGTCTGGGATCTGCCGCTCTCTGGAACTATGTTCTGTTTATTTCCTTCATCCACTGCACCCACTGCTCTGCCATCAGTGTCCGACAATAGTGCTGCATCTTCGGACATCAGCCGTGATCTCTCGCTCTCCGTGTGCTCGTGTTTTCACGAATCAGGGAGATTTTCAGCAGAAGCGTGTCCGGAATAGTGCACTGCACTCGGGCTGGTCACGCCCATGCGTAACCCGCCCCGTATCCCGGTTCCCGGACCCGCTTTTCTGCCCAAAGTTGTCCGAAGATAGCTGGGGAACGCTCCCCACGAAGCCCGGGCCTCAGCCCTGGAGGCCTTTGTTTCCGAAAACTGGTGGCCCAGTGATGTGAGCTGGAACATTTTTTGGGACTTTTTCGGGCCGCTCAAATTTCTCCAGGATTTTTAGGGCTTCTGCCACATATTCCGACTTTACTTAGTTTCTGGCGGAGCCAAAAAAGTCCGCTTTTTGCCCTCCTTATCGTCCCGACTGGAAACTTTAACTCCGTTTTTAAGTCAGATAATTAGTGTCTTTTTCTTCCAGGAGACCGGCCTTCCTTCAAAGTGTCCCATATGGTGCACCTGCTGTTCTGCCATCACCGGATATCTGCTGGGATCTGCCGCTCTCTGGAACTGTGTATTCATCCATCCAGGACACTCACCATTCCAGCATGAGTGTCCGAGAATAGTGTGCCGTACTGGGACATGGTCCGGGATCATCCGCTCTCTGGAACTGTTATTTTCTCCATCCATTACACTTGCTGTTCTGCCATCAGCGTCCGAGAATAGTGTGCCATTCTGGGACATGGTCTGGGATCTGCCGCTCTCTGGAGCTGTTATTTTCCTCCATCCAGTACACCTGCTGGTCTGCCATCAGCGTCCGAGCATAGTGTGCCGTACTCGGACTTGGTCTGGGATCATTCGCTCTCTGGAGCTGTTATTTTCCTCCATCCAGTACACCTGCTGCTCTGCCATCACTGTCCGAGAATAGTGTGCCGTTCTGGGACATGGTCTGGGATCTGCCGCTCTCTGGAGCTGTTTATTTCCTCAATCCAGTACACCTGCTGTTCTGCCATCACTGTCCGAGAATAGTGTGCCGTTCTGGGACATGGTCTGGGTTCTGCCGCTCTCTGGAGCTGTTATTTTCCTCAATCCAGTACACCTGCTGTTCTGCCATCACTGTCCGAGAATAGTGTGCCGTTCTGGGACATGGTCTGGGTTCTGCCGCTCTCTGGAACTGTTTATTCATCCATCCGGTACACCTGCTGTTCTGCCATCACTCTCCGAGAATAGTGTGCCGTTCTGGGACATGGTCTGGGTTCTGCCGCTCTCTGGAACTGTTTATTCATCCATCCAGTACACCTGCTGCTCTGCCATCAGCGTCCGGGAATAGTGTGCCGTTCTGGGACTTGGTCTGGGATCTTCCGCTCTCTGGAACTGTGTATTCATCCATCCTCTACACCTGCTGCTCTGCCATCACTGTCCGAGAATAGTGTGCCGTACTGGGACATGGTCCGGGATCATCCGCTCTCTGGAACTGTTATTTTCCTCCATCCATCACACCTGCTGTTCTGCCGTCACTGTCCGAGAATAGTGTGCCGTACTCGGACTTGAACTGTGTTCCGTTTATTTCCTTCATCCAGGACACCCACCATTCCAGCATGAGTGTCCGAGAATAGTCAGTCATCATCGGACATGGGCCGGGAACTCCCGCCGTCCTCGCACGCATCCAGAAAAAAATTTCATCCAGGACACCCATCCACCCCTGACATTGTGTCCGGGGAAGGTGCCCCATCCCGGGGGAAGCGTCCCCGTCGCTCCCCGGTAGCCAGAACTGGAGTTATTCACGTTTTTGTGAAAACCGGATATTCGCCCAAAAGTGTCCGAAAATGGTGGCCCATACTCTGGCACGGGCCGGGGAAGCGTCCCCGTCACTCCCCGGTAGCCAGAACGCAAGTTATGGAGGTTTGAGTGGGACCAGGAAAACCCACATATGTGTCCGAAAATAGTGCTCCGAAATCGGGTTAGTCGCGCGGGGAGCCACCCCCGTATCTCGGCTCCAGAGGGCTCTTTCCGCCCGGGGCCTGGCCCACTGTGCTTAGGTCCAGCTGGGGAACGCTCCCCCCGAAGCCCGGGGCCCTGTCCTGGAGATCTCTGTTTCTGAAATCTGTGACGTTGTGGCCCAGTGATTTAAGTCATTTAAGTCAGTCATTTTAAGTCATTTTATTTTGTATAGCCCAGAATCGCAAATTACAAATTTGCCTCAGAGGGCTTTACAGTCTGTACAAATACAACATCCTCTGCCCCGAAACCCACCATCGGCACAGGAAAAACTCCCAAAAATGAAAAACCCTTACAAGAGGGAAAAAGGGAAGAAACCTTAGGAGAAGCCAGAGGAGGGATCCCACTCCCGGGATGGACAGACTACAATGGATGCCATGTGTACAGAATGAACAATGTATAATACATGCAATTATATGACAGAAATGATTCAAGTAATTGTGAGTAGTAAGCCAGGCGCACAGCAGGACCACTGCAGAGGCAACCACCATCAGATAGAACCACCATCCACAGAAGCCTGTGGGGAGGGAGAGCACAGAGATTTTAGGAGAGGGTAATGTCGGTTTATGAGTAAAGTAATATGATTAATATCTAAAATAATGATGATGATGATGATGGCAGCAGCAGGCGTCAGCAGGCGTTTAGCTCAGTGATGTGAGCTAAAAGAAATTTTATCGAAGCGATCCAAAAATCTCCAGGATTCTTTAGGGCTTCCCTCTGCATTGTCCGAAAAAAACTTAGTTTCTGGCGGAGCCAAAAAAGTCCAGGTTTTTTTGCCCTCCTTATCGTCCCGACTGGAAAATTAATTTTTTTTTGCATTTTTTACACCGCAGGGTCACGACTGGCACTCAGACACGGCCGAATATCAATTTTTGGAAGAAAAATAATACTCAGAAAGGTCAAAAAACTTGGGGGAAAAAATCGGGATTTTTTTTTTCTGGGCTTCCATGCATTGTTACGACTGCATTGTCCCAATGGGACTTAGTCTCTGGCCAAAACCAATACTTAGTAAAAAAAATCCCATTTTTTTTCCTGGGCTTCTATGCATTGTCAGATTTTTACTCTCTGCAAACACTTACAGAGGCTGGGAACGGCCGAATGAGTCCGGAAAAGACGCCAGAACCGGATACACTACCGGATCACCCCGGTACACCCGCGGAGGTCCGCAAACACCTCCAGGGGCCCCTGGGCCGAATTAAGTCCGGAAAAAGACACCAGAACCTGGACAACGGGATCACCCGGTACACCCGCGGAGGTCCGCAAACACCTCCAGGGGCCCAAACGGCTGAATTAAGTCCGGAAAAAGACATCAGAACCCGGACCCACTACCGGATCACCCCGGTACACCCGCAAACACCTCCAGGGGCCCACAACGGCCAAATTAAGTCCGGAAAAGACACCAGAACCCGGACCCACTACCGGATCACCCCGGTACACCCGCGGAGCTCCACAAACACTTCCAGAGGCCGGGAACGGCCGAATCGAGTCCGGAAAAAGACGCTCAAACCCGGACTACTTTACCAAACACCCCCAAAGCCCGGATGAGGGTCCCAAACACCTCCAGAGGCCCGGAACGGCCGAATTATGTCTGGAAAAAGACACCAGAACCCGGACCCACTACCGGATCACCCCGGTACACCCGCGGAGCTCCACAAACACTTCCAGAGGCCGGGAACGGCCGGATCGAACCCGAAAAAGACGCTCAAACCCGGACTACTTTACCAAACACCCCCAAAGCCCGGATGAGGGTCCCAAACACCTCCAGAGGCCCGGAACGGCCGAATTAAGTCCGGAAAAAGACACCAGAACCCGGACTACTTTACCAAACACCCCCAAAGCCCGGATGAGGGTCCCAAACACCTGCGGAGGCCGGAAAAGGCCGAATCGAGTCCGGAAAAAGATGCCAGAACCCGGACCGCTTTACCAAACGCCCCCAGAGGCCGGGAACGACTCGGTTTGACGCCTGACCACCCCCGTACGCGTCGTCCGGTCTCTGACACCCCCCGTACGCTCAGATCAGGAAAGTGCCTTCGGGGTGCAAATCCCCTCTCCTGAGGCATGTGGTATCACACAGGAGAACACTTCTCATGATATTAAATGACCGAGACAAGGATCTCAATTCGGTTTTCAAGATTAGAGTAGATGGTTTTGACTACGTGGTGTTTGCGACCTCGGAAAACACCAAATGTTTTAGCTGTGTTCTGTCCAGAACATTAGGGGAGGGGACAATGGGAGGGATGGACGGGAGGGGGATGGCAAAGCGCAGCAGGGAAGTAGGGACAAGACCAGAGGGGCCCAGCAGGTTAGTCAGGAGGGGGGGAAGGTGACAAGCGAAGCCCAGAAGGAGGGTGAGGTGGGGACTGGTGAGGTTGAACAACGGAGCTTGGTGGGCGAGGAGGGGATGAGTGAAGTCCCACAGGTGGGTGAGGAGGGGACTGGTGAGGTTGAACAACGAAGCATGGTGGGCGAGATCCCTTCCCCCCCCCCTCGCCCACCATGAAGTCCGCAGGTGGGTGAGGAAGAGACCGGTGAAGTCCGTCAGGCGGGTGAAGAGGAGACAGGGAAAGTCGAGTAGGGGAGCATGGCGAGTGAGGAGGGAGAGCGTGAAGTCCGGCAGGCGGGGGCAGGGGGGGGACAGGTGAGGTCTCGAAAGAGAGCTGTGACATTCTACTCTGAGCTATACCGAAGTGAGTACAGAGAGGATGATGGACTATTTGACTGTTTTTGCACTGAGCTTCCAAAAGTTCCAGAGGATGTAAATGCCGTGTTGGAGGGTCCTCTTTTGGCAACCGAACTCTATGTGGCTCTACAGAGCATGGAGGGGGGTAAGGCCCCGGGAATCGACGGGATTCCAGTGGAGTTTTACAGAGAGTTCTGGAGCGTGATAGGGGAAGACCTTTTAACTGTTTTTCATGAGTTTTAAAGACAGGAATCTGCCGCTGAGTTGCAGGAGAGCAGTGCTGACCTTGCTGCCGAAAAAAGGAGACCTGCAAGAAATAAAGAACTGGCGTCCGGTGTCCCTTCTCTGTGCGGACTACAAGATCCTGTCCAAAGCATTGGCCAACAGGCTACGGGAGGTAATGGACCTGGTCATCCACCAAGACCAAACTTACTGTGTGCCTGGCAGGAACATATTGGACATCTCTGATTCATTGGGCATTAAGACTGGTCTCATTTCGCTAGACCAGGAAAAGGCATTTGACAGGGTTGAGCACCACTACCTCTGGAAGACTCTAGAGAGTTTTGGCCTCAGCCCAGGGCTTATGGCAATGGTTAAGGTTTTGTATCGGGACATTGAGAGTGTACCAAAAATAAATGGGAGTCTTAGTGGCCCATTTAAAGTGTGCAGAGGAGTAAGACAGGTCTGCTCTATCTCAGCGATGCTCTATGCCCTGGCTATAGAGCAAATGTTATGCAAGATAAGGGCAAACATTGAAGGGCTGGTTTTAAAGGGCTTTCACAAAAGTCTTATTCTGTCAGCCTATGCCGACGATATTGTCGTGTTTATTAAAAACCAGGAGGAGGTTGGTAGACTGGGTACGATTGTGAAAGACTTTGGTAAACTTTCGGCAGCAAGAGTTAACTGGGCCAAAAGTGAGGCACTGGCAGTAGAAACCTGGAAGTGGGATCTACCCAGTCTACCGGGGGGCTTAACCTGGAAGACAGATGGGTTCAAATACCTGGGCGTTTATATGGGTAGTGATAACACAGTCCAGAAAAATTGGGAGGGGATGGAGGAGAAAATTAAAGGAAGCCTGGAAAAATGGAAATGGCTGAAACCACACATGTCATACAGAGGAAGAACTCTTGTGATCAACAACCTGGTGGCATCTGCGCTATGGCATAGGCTGGCCTGTATGGAACCACCCAAAAGGTCTCTTACAAAGAAGGCAGGCCATTTTAGTGGACTTTTTTGGGGACAAAATGCACTGGGTCCCTCAAAGTGTCATATTTCTACAAAAGGGGGAAGGGGGGCAGGTGAACATTCCTAGTAGAGTGGCAACCTTTAGGTTCCAGTTTACACAAAGATACCAAACAAGTGGTTTGGAGAGACTTGACCAGCTTCATCTTGAGGAAAGCAGCGGGCCTGGGAATAGACACTGCACTTTTTTTAATGGATTTTAATCTTGTCAGACTACGTGGATTATCTCCTTTTTATCAGTCCCTTTTTCGGGAATGGAACTTTTTTAGCTGGGAGAGACTAGGGCCGGCTTGCTCCCTACACTGGCTGCTCGAAGAACCTCTGGTGAATGGAGCCAGGTTGGACGTACAGGACGGCACAACACCAGGTCTTAACAGCCTGCTATGTTCCTCTGGGACCACCACCCTGAGGAAAATGGTGGAGGTGGCCAGTCCTGAAATGACAAATGCAGTGCAGGGGTCCTGCAGTGGCTTGTCTGCTTGGGTTGAAATCCATTCGGCAAAGCAGAAGGATACTCAACAGGTGGGCTGACCAACTGACAGGAGAAGAAAGAAAGATGCTGCAGGAGTACAGCAGAGGAGAGGAAACCCCAAGGGAGGATGATCCGTTTCCAGACCTAGGCTTCGTTCCGGTGCTGCAAGGGGGCTCGGGACCACTACTAGACGGAGCAAAGGAGATGCTGGACCTGCACACAGCAAAAGGGAAAGCAATCTATGCACTGTGTGTTAAAGTATTGAACTGTAGAAAGCTGAATGGGAGAGCAGACAGTGTGGAGAAAAGAGCTGGGTATAAACACTGGTAGCAAAGTGGGATGGAAGGTTTTATACAAACCGCCGATCAAAAAGAGAACTGGTGACTTACAATGGAGGATTTTACATGGCGCGATTGCTATAAACGCTTGTATTTCTGTTATCAACCCAGATGTAGCCAGACACTGTCTTTTTGTGGCAAAGTAGAGACTGTTTTTCACTGTTTTTATTATTGCAAGAGGCTCTACCCACTCTTCAATGCACTGCAGAATGTTTTTAACCGTTTTGAAGAAAGATGGTCACAGAACTCCTTCATTGAATGCACTTATTGTACGTCGCTTTGGATAAAAGCGTCCGCTAAATGACATGTAGTAGGTGTCAGCTACAATAAAAAACACGCCACAAAATGGAAGCTGCTCAACTTTATAGTAGGAGCAGCTAAACTTGCAATTTATTGTAGCAGGAAGAACAGAGTAGAGGGCAGGGCCAGACAAGAGGCACTCCCGGCCTTCATGTCCCTGGTCAAGGCCAGAGTCTGGGTCGATTTCAGGTTTTTCAAAAGTATGAACAACGTAGATGAGTTCATTGGAAAGTGGTGCTTCAAAGAGGCAATTTGCTGTGTTAGTGGAGATGACCTAATCTTTAGGCCACCTTTCTAGCACTTTTTGAGGAGACATCGCTTAGTTATGTTTTATGGTCATGGCAAATGTATATAAATAAAGTCTCTCTCTCTCTCTCTAATGTGGTTTAGTGGTTGTTTTTCACTTTAGTTGTGGGGTTAGTCGTTGGGTTTTTTTTTTTTTTGGGTTTCTTTTCTCCTGCCGGTGTCTCGCCAGTCGGCGTCTCTAGACGCCATGGTAAATGGAGACACGTTCTCCCAGCTCACGAGGAAGCACGGCATGAAGATCGCCGCGGGCTTCCCGTGCAGGGTGGAGGACATCGGGTTGGCTGTGGGGGAGAAGGTCGGGCACGGCAGCGTTAAGTCGGCCTCGCGCCTGAACGGCGCTCCTCGTCGATGAAATGTTTCAGCTGCGGTGAGGAGGGGCATTCCGTGAGAGCCTGTCCGGGGCGCGAGGTCCCTGCTCCGCCGGGCCCGGGAGCGGCGGCTCCTTCCGCGGCCGTGCCTCCGGCTGGGGGCGCGGCAGCGGGGGGGCATGGTAGTGGTGCTGCTGGGCCTGACCTGCACGGGGTGAGTATGAATGTGAACGGTGATGGTGATGGTGTCCAGGGCAGTAGGGGGGGCTTTGGCTACAGTGGGAAATGGTGAGGAGGTAGGGGATCAGATAGGAGTGGGTCAAAGTAGGAAGCCTGTAGAAGAGGCAGAACAGGGTGGCGGAGGGGAGGGGGGATATAAAAGTACGAGTGGGGTGGGCTGAGCAGGTGGAAGAAGCAGAAATGGAGGAGGAGGACGACTGTGGGGCGGGGGGCAAAAATTTGCCCCCAAAAGAAAAAATAAGGCGAAAAACGTAGGCAGTGAAGCCAAGGCCAGCAAGGGCGGGGAGGACACGCAGACTGGTCGGGGGCCGAGGCAGTCAGAGGACAGCGAGGAGGGCTTGTCGGACTGCAGCGATGCCCCGACAGGGTTTTTAAGTAACAGCCAACAAAAAAAATGTGCGGTGCTGAGAAAATAAGTATGTTTTAAAGAGAACAAAAGGGAAAAAGGTCATAGATTTCTTCCCCGATCTTAACTTGTTTTATATTTCTGCCAGACACCACATGAGCCGGAGGGAAGAGTCCGGCCTCACTGAGCAGGAAGGCTACAGATTAAAGACGCTCCTAGGGAAAGTACGCAGAGCAATCAACGTCGAAATCTCCAATGTGTGTTTTAATTAATTTATTGGTTTTTATTTTTGGTGCAAACTTACTCACAATGAATTCTTTTAAAGTGGGGAGTTTAAATGTGAACGGAGCCAGAGATGAGAAGAAGAGAGCATCTATTTATGAATTTAAAAAATTGAAGTGTATTGATGTTCTCTTCTTACAAGAAACTCACAGCGACAGCACCAACGAGGCCGACTGGATGAGGGAGTGGGAAGGGGAATTGTTTCACCTAGAAGTGCATATTGGCATTTTAACTCCGTATTAACTTGTGATAAAAATCTTAAGAGAGGTCTTTGTATACTTCTGGGGTGTTTTTAGGCTGAGGAAGAGCGAGTTTAGCAGTCTTAGGCAGTGGTGGGACCACGGGAAGATTGAGATTGGGCTCCTCTGTCAACAGCACACATTCAACGTCACCAGAGACGTCGCTAGATCTATGAAGGACCTGGAAACTGAGATAGTGGAACTACAACATTTAAGCGAGTCCACAGGAGATCAAGGACATTTTGAAGTCCTCAAAGGGAAAAAAATGGCTCTGGCCGACCTGTTTAACGTTAAAGTCCAGGGTGCACTGGTCAGGTCCCGTTTTCAAACCATCACAGAGATGGACACTCCCTCTAGCTTCTTCTTCGGCCTGGAGAGGAAGAATGGGCAGGGGAGGGTGATCCACTCGCTGTTAGGTGACGCAGGGCAGCCGGTTGTGGAACCATGCCAGATTAGGAGGCGAGCTGTGGCTTTCTTCTCCTCCCTATATACCAGTGAGTACGGGGAGGAGGAGGCACTGATGGAGGAGTTCTGCGGTGAGCTGACTCAGGTCCTGGAGGAGACCAATGCAACACTTGACAGGCCAATAAGCCCAGGGGAGCTGAGGGCCGCCTTGATGGGCATGCAGGGAGGGCGTGCGAGTGTGTTGGTTTGTGTTGGTTTTAAACAATCTCATTGCATCTCTTTTGTGGCAGCGCTTAACCTGCCTAGACCCTTCCCTCGGGGTTTCTATCCCACATACAACGAAAGATGGTAGATTTCTTTTGGGAGGGTCTACACTGGGTGCCACAAGGGGTGCGGTTTTTAGCCAGAGAGGAGGGGGGACAGGGCCTTGTCCACTTGGCCAGCCGGACGGCCAATTTTAGGTTACAGTTTTTGAAAAGATACCTCACATGTCCGGAGGGTTTAGTATGGCGAGATGTGGCCAGTTGTATCCTCAGACGTACAGACAACCTGGGGCTGGATACCGCTCAGTTTTTAATGGATCCCAATATTTTAAATATAAAAGGGCTGCCTCCGTTTTATCAGGGCGTTTTTAAGTCTTGGGCCCTTTTTATTCAAAAAAGGTGTCCACTGTCTTAACTCTTTGTACTGGTTGTTGAGAGAATCATTGATTTGCAGGGCCAAGCTGGATGTCAGCAGCAGCGTCACCCCTGGCCTGACGGGGGCGCTGCGAAAAACAAAAACATTGTGCCTGCAGCAGCTGGTGGACGTAGTGGGGTCAACGCTGAGCAATGCCCCGGCCCTGGGCTCACTGCTTGGGCTGCATTCGGTCCGGGTGGCGGGGAGGCTCCTGGAGCTGTGGAGCCAAAGGCTGACGGGGGAAGAAAAGAGCCTCCTCATGGAATACAGCCAGAAGATGATGATACCGGACCCTGCAGACCCGTTTCCAGAGATCTACCGGAGTCCGGAGTCCTGAGTCCCTGCTAGCCACGACACACCCAGATCAACTGACTTTGCATGAAGTGGGCAAAAAGACATGGTATTTTAACTGTGTGAAGGTCACAAACAGGCCCCCCACTGTGTGGTCCAACAGACTTGGACAAAATGGACCTGGCCCACAGTGGAGGATTTTATACAAACCTCCCCTCAAAAAATGGACTGCCGACCTCCAGTGGAGAATTTTACATGGTGCTGTCGCCTCCAATGCTTTTATCTCTGTTCTTAGCCAGTGCCCTTTCTGTGAGCTCAGAGACTCTCCTCTCAACTCTTTCCTCCTCTCTAGACTCTCTCTGCCCTCTTACGACACAACGGACTGGCAAATCCCCTCCGGCTCCGTGGCTGTCTCAACCGGTCCGTGCCATGCGAGCATCGGAAAGGAGATGGCGTAAATATAAACGACCTGACGACCTGCTTAAATTTCAATCTCTCCTCGTTTTCTGCTTCTATCTCTGCTGCCAAAAGCTCTTTCTACCAATCCAAAATCGAATCTTCATTTTCTAACCCCAAAAAACTCTTCTCGATCTTCTCCAATCTCCTCGAACCCCCTACCCCTCCTCCCCCTCCTTCCGGGAGACTTTGTCAACTACTTCACCAAGAAAATAGCTGACATACGCTCCTCCTTCTCAAACCCACCTACTTCTCGCGTCGCACCGACCTCACCTCTTTCGCCCTCCTCTTTCACCGCCCTCTCTAACATAATTCTTACCCTAGTAACCTCTGCCCGTCCGACCACCTGCCCTCTTGACCCCATTCCATCACATCTTCTACAATCTATCGCACCTGACCTTCTTCCGTTCCTCACCTGTCTCATCAACAACGCTCTGTTATCTGGCTGTTTTCCCAATTCTCTGAAGGAGGCAAGAGTCAACCCCCTTCTGAAGAAAACAACTACAGACCGGTCTCTCTTCTTCCCTTTTTGTCCAAAACCCTTGAACGTGCTACGTTTAATCATCTCTCCTCTTATCTCCACTGTAACAACCTCCTTGACCCCCACCAGTCAGGTTTCAAGGCAGGCCACTCCACAGAGACTGCTCTCCTTGCTGTCTGAGCAACTCCACACTGCTAGAGCCGCCTCTCTCTCCTGTCCTCATCCTTCTGGACCTCTCTGCTGCATTTGACACAGTCAACCACCAGATCCTTATTTCCTCCATTCAGGATCTTGGTGTCACAGGCTCTGCTCTCTCCCTTCTCTCGTCCTACCTCGACGGCCGCACCTACCGGGTAACCTGGCGAGGATCTGTGTCGGAACCTTGTCCTCTTACTACTGGAGTTCCTCAGGGTTCCGTGCTGGGTCCCCTCCTGTTTTCGCTTTACACCAACTCTCTTGGCGCTGTCATTCGCTCGCATGGCTTCTCTTACCACAGCTATGCCGATGACACCCAACTAATTCTCTCCTTCCCTCACTCGGACACTCAGGTGGCGGCTCGGATCTCTGCCTGTCTAACTGACATCTCAGTGGATGTCCGCCCACCATCTGAAAATCAACCCCGACAAGACTGAACTACTTCTCTTTCCCGGAAAAGATTTGCTTACCCAGGACCTGACAGTCAACTTTGGAAACTCCGTACTAACGCCCACTTTGACCGCTAAGAACCTCGGCGTCACATTCGACAGCCAACTCTCCCTGACTCCCAACATCACCGCGACAACGCGATCCTGTAGATACACGCTCTACAACATCAGGAGAATACGTCCCCTTCTCACTCAGAAGGCAGCGCAGGTACTGATTCAGGCTCTTGTCATCTCCCGCCTGGACTACTGCAACTCCCTCCTGGCTGGTCTCCCTGCCACCGCCATTCGACCTCTGCAGCTGATTCAGAATGCAGCAGCTCGACTGGTCTTCAACCTTCCGAAATTCTCCCACACTACTCCACTCTCTTCACTGGCTACCGGTGGCCGCCCGCATCCAGTTCGAAACATTGGTGCTCACGTACCATGCTGTGAATGGATCGGGTCCAGCTTACATCCAGGACATGGTCAAACCCTACATCCCAACCCGCACTCTCCGCTCTGCATCTGCAAAACTACTCGTCCCTCCCTCACTGAGAGCAAAACACTCGACTAGATCTCGACTCTTCGCTGTCCTTGCGCCGAAATGGTGGAACGAGCTCTCTGAAGACACCAGGACCGCAGAGAGCCTTCACATCTTCCGCCGCAAACTAAAGACACACCTCTTCAGACTCTACCTCGACTAAAGACTAACAAATTGTAGCACTTAAATTGTACTTGTAACGTCACTCATCTATAGCAAATTGGCTTATTTGAAGAAATTGCACTTTCTTGTTTCTTGTTCTCCTGAGTTTGTACCCTATAGTTCAATGCACTTATTGTACGTCGCTTTGGATAAAAGCGTCCGCTAAATGACATGTAATGTATTTATCATGTTTTTACTTGAGTGTAAGTGACTCGCAGGTTTCTTCTATCATTTAACATTGGTTTTTAATCTTTTTAGCGTGTTTTTTACGGAAAGGGTTTTTATTATGGGAGCTGCCTACAAGAAAACGGAAAAAGAAAAATGGCAGCTCTTTAACTCTCTGTGCGGAGAGGCAAAAATGGCAATTTATTTAATCAGAAAAAAAAACGAGTGGAGAACAGAGCAGCAGGGCCGAGATCCTCCTTGTGGCACTGGCACGCAATGGCTCTCATTGGCACAACTCGCGTCAAGTAAGGGGCGGGCGTCGCAATGCCACGCCGAGTGGGCGGAGCCAGGCTTTCCCCAGAAACGGCCGTTGTTTGTGCGACAGGTTAGCTGCTGTAAAGATGTTTTTTGTATTTATTTTATTTTATACACTACATATTCCCCACCTCTATCTCAAGTCTGACGTATTCCGCTGGGGGGGTTGGGGAGGGGGGCGCAGACGGGGGGGGATCGGCGGTACAGTGGCAAAAGTGTCAGTTCTGTTGCGTCGCAACAGGAATACTTGTTCTGAACTCGAACTACCAACTCAAGTTTCCTATTTAAATAAAACTTTTTTTCTTTACATGCAGCTCGGAGAGAAGAGAGCAAAAACAGCAGAGAGAAAGTTGACATTCCCCCGAAGCACTTTCAGTGAGTTTGGAGAGCAGTGATCAAGGTTAACAGAGCTTTAAGTGAATTTACAAAAACACTTTTTTGTAATATCACATTAATAGTTCAAAACGCAGATGAAGATTTGAAGTCAGCAGTCCGTGCCTCTGTGGAGGGACAGGTGAAAAAACAAACTCTAAACTGAATCAATACTCATTTTTTTCTTTTTTGTTTGTATATACACTACATGTGATGTTTTAAAATAAATTGTTGTAATGGTAATTTGTCATGGCCATTGTGTAATTAATGAATGATCTCCATATTTTATGTTTGTATATGTAGTAAATATATGGCTTGAAAAATAACACTTTTGATGTTAATGAATCTTTGTACACATCCCATGAAGCTTGATCATAGGTATGGAGCTTTTTCCCCATTTGTATTTAACATTTGTTGAAATTACAGTTACAGGCAACACATCAACTCGATTAAATGTAATTACCAAATGGGTTTTAAGACATTTATTATACATGTATCTACTATTTAAATAATTCACATTCACAAAGAAATATCAGCACACTGCGAATACCCAACAGGAGAAATTAGTAAACTCTCTACAGCTAACTATGGTTTGCCATAACCGCGGCTATCCCCGAATCCAGTCAGTAGATGCTTAACAAGCGTTAGCATTTCATTAGCATTCAGCTAGTGGACTTTCTTCTAGTAGATGTACATTTTTGTCCCAAACTTAGTTAATAAAAAAGACATCGAAACCGCAGATCTGTCACTAAGACATCTTTAGTATATATTACTGGACGCACACATGTAGGATTAACAATGAAAACGGGTCACTCTATCCTGCCTGTAACTATTTCGCCAACTGCTGCAGCTTTAACAACTCAGTGAGAACACTGGGTATAGGCGTGTCCACAACAAGGGCTCTGATCCGCAGATTTATTCGGTCCCGATAAGACTAGTAAGTCCTTCAAAACAGACGGGTTAGAAGTCCAGGTGTGTACCTTAACATCTAGCGTCACTTTTATCAGACAATTACAAAACAAAGTTTTCTGCACTGTGCATCAACATCGGGCATGGCCAAAAGGACACCGCCATGGAAGGTAACGACGAGCGATAGCCTACTGTTCCTCCACGCTGCATTAGCTTGAGCGATGGCTACTTTTAAAATGTCTGAGAAATTCCTAAAGTGATATTACTTTTCACCCGTGTATTACAAAATGAGTGATAGTTTAAACATTTTAAGTGAACTAGACACATGCTATTTTTACTCAGTCAAAAGGTATTCTATACGGATGACACATAGACATTGTTTTGGTAATAACCCCCTTTCCCAGAGGTAGGCCTATACACCAATTTATAGGCCTACCAACAACTATTAGTGACCAAAGGTTCACTCATTCAGGTCAGGCATACATTTTGTTCATTTTTTCCCCTAGAATGAAGCAGGGACCTTTGTTTTATACTATATATTTCCTGAAACTGCTTATTACAATTTATTTATTACAATAAATAAATACATATATTCTCTTACAGATTCACATCAGGTCTTCCATGATGCACAGTCTGTTCTTCAGTTTGCTGGTCCCCAGTGTATATTTTGCACTGTGCAAGTGGAGGCTTCTGTAGGGCATCTACATCAAAAGCATATAAGGGATGCTGTTTATTTTGAAGATGGAGATACAGGTACCTAAACATGATTATTGTAAAATAATGCATAATCAGTTTATTACAACACTTTAAGATAATGTTCATGTAACTAATATTTCTAATTTTATTCAATGTTCTTGACAGAGAAATTTGTGGTATCGTGCTATTGCCAGGACACAAATCAAAGACATAGATGCCACAATCATTGTCCATTCTGCAACTACAGAGTGTTTGCCCGAACTGCAACCTTCAGGAGACATCTTCAACAACTTCATGGTAATTGTATTTCACACTCAAAGGAACTGGAAAGACATTTGAAGCCTCCAGCGGCATCAAAATATCATGTCACAGTCATACCACCGTAGACTTTGTTTTTGTTTAAATTAGCTCAAAAAATACATCATACAAAAAACGTGAACTTTGAAAAATATCTGTAGTCCCGTTATATGGGATAATAAATAACAATTTTGTATTGTAATTTCATGATGGCCAATTTGTCTTTCAATTGCAGGCAAGGAATCATACAAGAAAAGGGGTAATGTTTGTTTTTTTAAAGATAACGTTTAGCACCCACAGCACCCATACTATCATTGATACATTGATCCATTGATCTTTACTTCTAGCACTAACGCATTCATTGTCTTGCATTTTTCTATATAACAAAAAAAGAAAAGACCTCCCTTCTAAAAGTAAAAGCATTAGGACAAGCCAACCACTACTATTCATTTGGTTGTAGCACCTTCTGTTGAATGTTTTCTGTTAATTCTTTATTTTTGTTATTTTAGAAAAACATCAAAAAAAGACAGACAGAAAGCAGATGATGTCCCCCATCCAAATGAGTCAGCGAATAATTCAAAGACTCCATGCATGCATTGTAGTGCATTTCTTTCATCTCACTCTAATCTGAGACGCCATATCCGTGACCTTCACAACCGACCGACAATCCCAATAATGTGCATTGACCCTGACAAGGGCATTTACGTTACACCAAGACATGATTCAGGCCCTCTTTTCCAGATTCATGTCATCAAGTCCACAAGCATACCGATCATTGATTGTGAAGTTGTATTGTGCCGGAAATTGATGGACATTGCTAAAGCTTCAGGGAATCCAGGGAAAGAGTGTGTTCACCTGGAAAGGGTCAAGTATGTTGATCCATATGTCTCCGCCGCATCTATGAAAAATGATTCACTACAGGAAATGTTGGACAAGGGACTCATCTCCACTGAATGGAGTGAGCGGTGCAAGGAGTTGCACACAGCAGCAGCCAACAGGGGAACTGAAAGCATCAACCCCATTTTTTATGGACATGCGGGATTTTCTAAAAGATGGATATTTTTTTCTGTCTTTACTGACAAAAAGGACAACTAGTGCCGGTTTGAACATACTATGGTGAGCTTTGACTCAGTGGGGGGTCAGTGGCATTGTCCTTGTCGCGAGAGGGGACAATCACACCGCTGTGTCCATCACATGATGGCCATGTGGTGGATCTTTCAGGAGTATCCAAATCTTCTCAGTAACTGTGATACCCAGCCAGAGGACATTGAAGACATGGAAAGTGAGCTCCTTGACCCCGAACTGCCATGTTCATCATACAATGTCAATGACCAAAGAGTCCTCGTTATGACAGAGTACTTGGGCCAAATCCAAGAAGATACCTGCATTACATGACATCTCCATTGAACTGCGCACAAAAGAAAAACCTACCACCGAAGAGCTTCATTCCAAGTGAGCTTAATTGTCCATATTGCCCTGGACCAACGCCCCCAGGTCTGATCGAGGAAACAATAACACCACAAGCCACTGTTTATGGATATACCTACATTGAAAAAGGTAATAATATGATCTATTAAATAATCAGTTTTCCTTGTGACCTAGGACAGCATACCACATTAAAGTATACATTATACATTTTAATCAACATATTGCAATAATAGTGTTGTATGAGAAATTAAAGTGAACAAAAAAAAATAGCCGAACAAAGACCCTTTTTATTTGTTAGTCAAATCACTGTTTGTTCCATTTATATTTATTTGTGCCAGGGATTTTTTTGTAATTTTAAATGGACAAAATGACAACGCTTTTTACTTTGAAGCAATAGTGTTACTTACTGGCTGGAAAATTGAAACATGTTTTCCTTTTGCTGTAATTGAAGGTGTCTCTGTTGCCATAAAGAAGTGCCCTGTCTGCGGAAATCATGTTTGTTTCCAAGACTACACATCCGGGTTCCACAATTTCAACAACAGGGTGTTGCTTACTCTTCCGCTATGTGCACTCCTGCTCTCTGCTTGGCTGTAAGTTAATCAAATTTAAGTAATTACACATGATGTTAGCATTGTGTTATTTGTTCATTTTAAGAATGTGCATTTAGTGTTTCATTTTATTGTACATGTGTTTTTCATTTAAAATAACAGTGAATCCTCTACGTGTGCTGTTTCTTCTCACTCCAGAACAAGACCGCCTGTGGATGCATGTTGGACACCATAAATCTTTTTAATAGAAACACATACCACCACCAGACAGTACGCAAAGCGTTTAATCACTTCCTTTCCCTCATGGACTTTGAATTTAAGTTCTCCTGTCACCAATGTGGCCATAACCCTCCAGTTATTATTGCTGACGCCAACTGGAAAGTTGCTTTTGATGTGCCAGGTACATTTGTACATTTGTACAAGTACATTTTATGACATTTAAGTCAAAATTGCAAATACATTTAATATTTTTCAAATGACTTGCGTTTTTTTCATCTCAGTTGGGACATTCAAAAGGCCGGACCTGGACAAAGTGACGGACACAGACCTCAATATTGATATTGAGAGGACATGGGCAGACCTGGACACGGAGATGATTGCTGACTGCTTCACGTCGGGTAAATCCCCTTTGTTTATACTGGTATCACTTATATCAACATTGGTGTGGTCTGCTCTATTGACTCAAATTTAGTATTTATGATTCATTATTCGTTATTGTCATTGACTAAATCAACATGCTAGTTTTAAGAATTTTGTTAACGGCCACCTCTAAAAAAAAACACTATGTATAAATCACTATACAAAAGATTCCTATATCGTACAAGTGTACGTCATCTGTACTTTTATTTTAAATAGGAACCACCACAATAAACCCTTACAGGTCCTTGCTTTCGTATTCCACGTTGGCTCCATGGATGGGAAAGGACACGCGCGCTGGAAACACACTCCCAAAGACAGAGGTGAAAAAAGGGTTAAAGAAAAGGTCCGGTGAAACAAAGGTGTCAAACCAAAAGGTGGATGAAGACATCATACATGCACTTCTTGAGTCTGAAAAGGTGTGGATAAAGTAAAACATGTATTATAATTGAAGATGTTGTTTATATTGTATAATGAAGGCTACATGTATTATTTCAGCCACAAAAGAAAGAACTACAAGATGCCTGTGCAGCACTCTGTGTCACTTCCGAGGGCTCCATCAGCGATCTTATCAACCGACTGGAAGAGCTGCTGAATTTCAAAGAGCTTTATCCAAGCTTCAAAAAACAGGAGGTGATTAATAAAGGGGACACATTATTTTTTAAAGCAATGACACATTCATAGATATTCAATTGTTGATTTTCTTATAGGTGGTGTGTTACACTTTTCCTGTACACATGGAGTCGTGTACTACGTGAACTTTCTATTTTGGGGAGAAATCGGCCAGAGATCACGTAGACGGGCTTCTAAGCTTTAACAGTTTTCCAACTGGTTACATCTCCGATGTGGCGGGCCAGGTTTCACGCCACATGAACAATAGAACCCAACAGAAGTTCTTTCAGCCCCATGATGGTCGGCTTTGTGAACCATCACAGTCAAACATCAATGCAGCAAGGGAAAATAAACTTGAAGTGGACCTGGAGTGGATCAGAAATCTCAGGTTTCCGGGGGCACCACTGAAACCGGTCCAAGGAGCCAACAAGTTCACTGCATTACATCCAATTACCCAAACAAATGAGAGGTATGCCCTCTATGACCGGTTCCACCAGAAAAACCAACGCAGAGCAGAAGAAAAACTAAGGAGTTTAAACATATGCCTGCTCTTCGAGCAGAGGTAAATTTGTCAGTGGCTGAACAGTTTAACCGGGAGCTGGCAGCATTCAGTTACTCTCTCTGCCAAATGAAGGAGTCCCACTTCAAGCAGACAGTTCGAGTTGTCATTGAACTACACAATGAAAACATCAACAATCACTTCCTTCAAAAGATGATGGCAATATGCAGCACACCACTATCCATAGGACAGCACGGAATGTTGGTGTTGGACTCTTCAGGTAAGAGCATACGTAAAAATTGTCGTTGAAATTTGTTGTTCAAACGTTTGTTATAGACTTTGTTTTTTTCTGTGTGGGAAGTCAGGTACATTGTAATAAATAAACGGTAATAAATGAAATTGGATATTCTTTTACCGGTTTGACAATATACACTTTTTTGTAGTCAAGCAAACAGCCACTGGACAACATTTTGAAACAAAGTCAGCCATGGACCAGAGAAAGGCATTCTCAGCCCAGAGGTACATCATTGATGATACTGCCAAGGTGAGATTCAACGTGTGAATTACAATTTCACCCAACAAAGCAATGGTTTTATTTTGAGTAAGTAGTTTACAATAGTTTTGAATATATGGCTTCTTTTTTTATGACCTTGAATAAATGTGGATATTACAAGAGTTTGTACTTCAATAACTTAATTAATAAATGTATCTGTATATCACTCAGAAGTTAAGGAAACTTCTCACAGGCTCACGTGATGAAAGGCAGGTGTTGACCAACATCAAACAAAGATATCCGTTATCCATATGGGACATCAACAGTGTCTGTCCTCTGAAGCTGTTAGGCGAATCAGCATGGGTTATGCCATGGCTCACTGATGATGTAAGTGATATGCAAGTTCAATATAATATACATTTTTTTTTGGAAATAATTAAGATTAAATATTTCCCTTAAGGCTGTCAACTTTCGTGTGGCACAGCTTGCCATGGACAACTCAAAGGTAAGTACTGTCACATGGTCACAGCATTACGTTATAAGTGTGTTATATTGTGAAATACAAAGATTTGTAATTGTGTTGTTCGCAGACTGCAGCACTTGGTCATTTTGACTTCATTTTATGGCACAGAGATTGGATCATGAACATAAATGTCAACGACAGGCTTGTCAGTCTTCATTCAGTAGGCATTCGTCAGAGTAAAGTTAGATTTGTCTATTCTACAAAAGGATGCTGAAATGTTCCTTCTGCCAAGACTTGTGGGTCATACCAACAAAGAAACTGGCAACCACTTCATCCTATGGGTATGCATCAGTTATTGTTTTAAATAATGCTTTTTAATCATAAAGATGTAAAACAATTGACTTACAGGACTTAATGAATAATGCTTATGGAGCAAGGGTGTAAAACTAATTTTAGTAAAGGGGCACACTTTGATCGCAAGTGTGCCAGAAAAATAAGCAAGCCCGGCTGCTTAGAGTGACACCATGATCCAAATTGGCATGCATCTATCTAAAAGTGTTTGTTGCAGTGTGACGAAGAGGCATTCGGATCCATTTGCAGTACTTTATTTACACAGGCAAGCCAGCAGCGAAATGCCGACATAAAAATCACAAGCAGCTAAAGTGCAGGAGCAACCCCGTGGTTGAAAAGAAGAGCACACAGCACAAAACCATATCGAATTCAAAGTCAAAATCACAAGCTCCAAACAGAGAATTCTAGGGTACAACAAGACTTCACAAATGAACAGAGAACAGGGTAGTCCAGATAAAGGGGAGCTGATGGCACACAGGTGATTCTAATACAGTGATCAGGACGGATAACGAGAGCAGAGGTGGATGATGGGAGATGCAGTCCTAGTACTCAGGAGAGAGGGATCTGGTGAAACCAGGAGGAGGCGATGTCGGGCGTTCCTTGACATGCAGAGTGTGCCCAGTGTACTGATTGGGAATAGTATCTGGTGGACCAAACACCGGGACATATATTTAACGTCCCTGTTCTTGAGTTAAGACATTGTTGCAACCTCATTTGTTTATAGAATTGATATTGTGAAAATGTGCTTTTAATATTACCATGTTTAGCAACATCTGGTGAATTACATCTTGAAATTATTGTTTATTAGGTTCTGGATTTCTCGAAAAAAGAAGTCCGTATATATGACTCATTGAAGACCAGGACCGGTTTGGAGGAGGAGGACTTTGATCGTCAGAAACAAAAATACAAATACGACAACATAAAACTTTTGCATCTCTATGACCTGTTATTTCATTAATTTGTTGACATTTGGGCACTACCAGAAATGTCTTTCGAAAGAAGGGTGGGCTGCAAGGCTGGAGTGTAACATACCCTGTCCAGTGGATTCAGAAAGATTCTGTAAACTGTGGGGTTTTACGATGGGTGGCACATGCCTGCATTTGAAGAATTTTGAGGTAGTTATAGTACATTCACCCTATTATTGTATTTTTTAAACCCTACTTCACATAATAAATTCTCCAGTTATGTTATATTAAGGCTGTTATATTTAATTGATATGTTCAAAAGTTGTTCTATGAAGCCACATTTGTGGAATATCGACAACCCTGTTAAGCGTCAAAAAAGTCAAGCATCAAATGTGGTGTACAGTGTGCATGTTAGAATATTTGAATAGGCATATTGCACATTACTGTGCAGAACTCCCTACAGATTGTGTGCAATTTACATTACATCCTCATTCATATAGGCTGCTGAGAATGAATTGACCAAAACAAATGATGAAGAGTCACTGACGCTGACCCAATGCCGCACTCTGCGGCAATACCATGCAGCAAAGATGATAAAAGATATCCCAGAGACTGTAATGAAAACTTATGGTTGTATATTTAATAAATATAATATGTACACACTTTAACCGGTCCAGTTTCCCTTTTTTTGTTTTGAAAAAAGGCTTTCCCTCTCACAAAGAGTCAGAGGAAATACAAAAAGAAGAGGCCAAGCTCACAAGAGCTGAAAAAAAAAAAAAAAAAAAAACTGAATCCAACTGCCATTGCCTTGCATGGGGCATAAATGCCTGCATTTTTCAGCGTGTCGTGGGGACAACCATGTAAGTTATAAGTTTGTGTTTACTTCCAATTTTATTAAATCAAATACTAGTTGTTACAATAACAGTGTGTAGCATTGAGAGGAATCTATAGGAGCAAGACAATACAACAAACTTTTTTTTATTTAGTTAATGATCACGGAAAAATAAGTTTGTTTTTTTTCAGTACCATTTAATAAGCTGTTTATATCTACATACAGTATCACACCAAACACCGTCTTTCATGATAACCAACTTTAAAAAATTTAAGTTGGTTGGAATCTAAAACCTCACTGATAAATTCCACAAAATACTGTATCTTGAAAATATAGATCACAAAACCTAGAGAAAGATTCATAATTTTCAGCCATTTTCCAAATTTAGTTAATTTTGGAATATTAATATTGTTATTATCTGTTCTACTTAGGTGTCTCCACCAAAACCTGAGAGATTACAAATGGCTGGAGTGCGAGCAATGCAAGAAATGGATACATTTCCAATGGACTGACAAACACTTTGATTGTGGCTGCAGTAAAGTTGTCCAGCCAATTGTGTGAGTGCTGTGCAAGTAATGATCTCACATACATTAGACAACCTTTGCCTAAATAATGTCCTTCCACTAATATCTTAAGGTAATTTTAATTTGAAGCTCAGAGTATATCAGGAGGGTTGCATAGAAAATAATTACTCTTTTTGTCACTAGTAAGGAAAGCTTGGAATCAATTGAGGTGGACAACATGCTGCAGTGATCTATATTGATTGTTTTCAAACTTCTTAGCTGAAGTGTTCTTTTTGTCTTTGTCTCACTCACATTCGATTGCTATTAACTACTTTAACATGTGATGTATCATGCTGTTCAAAGGATATGGACCAAAACCTAAAAGATGGCAAGATTCTGTCCAACAGGGTCTATCTCCACCACAACAAGGGGTTTTATCCTGGACTTAAGATAAAGTACGCCACCAACAACACATTGTTGGATGAAATTCGGGTATGCCAAAGACATTCACATGTTACCACATAACAAACAAATGTTTTGGGGTTTTTTCACAATAAAATGTTTTATCAACTCTTATATAGTAAATAACTATGGTATTTTTGTTACATGTCAATAGTAAATTATAAAATGCAATTAAAATAATATCCAAAGACAAAATTGCAACCACGGCTTCTACGCAAAGGTCTGTATTTTTGAGATCATGTGTAATAATAACAAACGTTTGTTAAATGTGTTCGACTGCAGAGATGATAAAGAGATTGGAGACCATCCTGCCTGCATCAGAAACAGAAGTTGAGCAGAAGATGTACCTGGAAGAGGTAGGAATCATAGAATTCAACACAAAATGACTATACACTTAATAAGCAATTGAGGGACAAAACAATCACATTTCGTAATACAAAATATAATGTGTTTTGTGGTGAGAAAATGTGCATTCTGGTTGCTTTTAAGGTAACAATTCTGTGGCTAAGAAAGAAGTTTGGTCTTTGGCGACACAAGGCAGAAAGTCTCCTTCTGCAACAAGAAGATGCAAAACGGTAACACCTATTTGTGAGATTGAAGTTAATTTCTAAGTAAGGTTGTATAAATAGAGGTGCTAGGAAGTCTGTGTTGAATGAATTATGGATTTCTACAACAACAATTAACAGATAAATTACATTTTTTAATGAATTTAGAAATGTGTGATAATAAAATGATGTAGTTGCTTCGGATAACTGGACTTTTCATCTTTTATTGAAAAGTATATCCTGCAAGTTATGTGATGATTTATTCTCGTTATGTTCAGTGAAGCAGATAGCCAACAGGTAATTGTTGTTCTAGATACATAGAAATATATATATATAATATATATTATATATATAATATATATATATATAATATATATAATATATATATATATATATATATATATATATATATATATATTTCTAATCAATTTACTCTAGATGTGGTATTAAAGTCAATATACCGCACTCCAAGGCGCATTTAAAAGGCTTTAATTTCCTCAAACAACAGTGGCTTATAATCCGGAGCGCCTTATATATATGGATCAATCGGTTAATCAGTTGATCCATACTGGTTGTACACGGCGCTCTACCAAACACGCCACAGCTCGGTCTACGACGGCGAGATGCTGAGCGGCGCTCATGCGCGTGAGATATGGAGCTTGTTTCAGGGCGCGTCGGAGAAACAAAGCTGTCGTTCTCGCCGAGCGAGAGACGGCGTCCTTTTCTCTACAGTAGCTGAACCATCTTAACGGGAAAAATAAGTTATTCTAAAAGCAGCCGAAGATTTAAGGCGTGGATGGGGAGGAGGGGGGCGGCGGGAGCGGACGCACCTCGCAGCATCGATCGGACCCTGAAAGCACCGTCTCTACTGTCAAAAAGAACAACAGCGAGCGCGTAGAAAACTCCTTCGAGCGCGAGCAGCGATTCTCCTCGCGAGCAGTGCAGTTCACGTTTCGCAAGCGAGCAAATACCTCGCGGAGACAAACTTTTGCTCGCGGATGTTTGATTTTGGTTAAATTCTTAAGATAAATTTAATCATTATGTTTTGATCAGAGTTGTGATTAAAGGTTTGGGTGGGCCGCGGCATTCTTGAGTTTGGGAACCGCTGTACTAGAGGAATGGCCGGTGACATTTCCTCTGGTGGCTAGAGCGTGAAAAAGCACGTTGACTGCTGCATGAAAGTCCTCCTGTCTGCTGCAGATTTGGTGAAACCGCAACAATCGCCACTTGATTAAGTCTGCATGTGTGAGCAACATCAGATGTGCACGCTGTGACCACACACATCACACCTGATCAAAACCTTGGATCATAGCAAGTTACATGGCTTATTAAAAGAATCAAATCACAGCAATTATCATTAGTTTACTTTTAATACAAGCGATTTGGCCCACTTAAAATGAAAGACAAAAATCTTGTTGGTGTTCACGAGATGTGTAGTGTGCTATATGTTGTGTGTTATGTGAGAGTCATGCTTTGGCCCGGGTGTGGTCCTGTTGTGGCCTGGCTGAGGGTCCTGTTCTGGAAGAAATGAGGCATATTACACCTTTTGTTCACATTAAAACATTCACATTTTGCTTAATGACATGTGCTGTAGCTTGTGATTTATTTCTGTAAAATATCTAGTTTTTAAAATAAAAAATCTTAATAAATGTCACTAGAATATGCACAAATTTGACCTTATTTTTCACGTGGGTCCTTCTCACTTCTCCAATGGCTGTACACTTTGTCCAGATTGATTGCTTCGTCTGCTTCTTGGAAGCCTGGTTTGGAAGACCTCTGGTTCTCCCTCCTCAGTAGTTTGAAGGAGGAGGAAGCATGGCGCCAGTGTTTGGCTTTGCCGCTGCCCTCCTGGCCCTTTCGGTTTCCCCGTATCGGATATTTATTGTAATATGCCTTTTAATGCCACTATTCTTGTCCACAAATGTATCAGCAGCGCTGGTTTACGATCGACAAATGCTGTTGCTTATTAGAGCGGAAATTACCAGTTGTATGGTAATCGGTGATCCACCTCCACTACCACCATGTGTCTGCCTGTGTTTACCGGGCCACGGCCTCTCACTGCACCGTGACTGGAGAAGGGATTTTGCACACCCGCCCAAGAAGCGTGGTAAACGGGGGAGACGAGGGACTAGAGCGGGTCTCCAGGTTAAACATTGCCGCCTACGAAATTATTCCCATGCTTCCAACTGGACGGACTCTGCTCTTGGATTGTAACTTCACATCTCTCCACCAACCAGGTGTTGCCTGGTCATGAAGCCCTGCCAGATCATCCACGATCATCTACGGACAGTGTTTCCGGATGTGCCCGGTGGATTGCTGAACAGGGATCCACCCTACAACATAGCCGGGATCGTCGTGGTCTGCCTACGCTCAGAATTATCGAGTGCTCATCCCCTTCTATCTGTGAAGATTCAGTTATCGCCTCTGTGAATATGTGCTTGTTAAATGCCCGCTCTGTAGCGCACAAGGCGCATGTTCTGAACGATCGGTTTGTAAGGCAAAACTTTCTGACAGAAACCTGGCAACGTAATTCGGAGTTCATTCATTTAAATGAGCTGTGTCCTGTTGCCTGCTCGTTTATTGGATCCCCGCGTCTGTCCGGGCGCGGTGGAGGACTCGCCATGGCATGGAGAAATTTCTACCCCGGTCAGCTGGTGAGCGTAGAAACTTTCTCCGCTTTTGAACTGCAAATCACTAGAGTTGGTCGGATAAAGCCATTCTATTGCATTCTTATTTACCGCCCCCCTGGTCCTGCTGGGCAGTTTTTATCGGAGTTCACAGACTTTGTCATCGATTATTATATTTGAAAAGCTATTAATGGTTGGGGATTTTAACCTGCACACTGACGTGACTGATAACCATGCTGCAAAAAATGTCCTTAGTATTACGGACTCACACAATCTAAAGCAGCATGTTCATGGGCCCACACATGCTGGTGGTCATACATTAGACCTTGTTTTTAGACTCGGCCTGGAGGTTAATTCAATATGCTGTGAGGATATGTTAATCAGTGACCACAAGTGTATATTTTTTAATCTCTCGACCACCGCTGATCCCTCCTGTCGGAAACGATTGACATGTCAGCGTATTATTACTCAAACAACTGAGCAATTCATCTCCCAATTTAGCTGTGACTTTGATACTATGGGTGATAATGACGTTGAGCTCTTAATGCAATCTTTCAATGACCTCTGTTCCTCTGTGTTGGACAAAGTGGCTCCTTTAAAATGAAGATCTAAGCCTATCTGGAACGCCTCCGCCTTGGATGACGGACGATGTGCGTTGTCTACGGAGGAGGTGCCGTAGGACTCAACTCCTGTGGAAATCCACTGGGCTTGAAGTACACAGTCTGTATCTTGAGAAGCTTATGCAGGATTTTAACAATTTAGTTAGGAAACCCAGGTTAGCCTATTTTTCTAATTTCTTCTTCTAAGAGAAACCCTATGGTTTTATTTGATACTATAAATAATATTGTTTCCCCTCCTGCCACTGTACCAACAATGTGCTCTCAAGCTGACTAATAGGTTGTCATTTTTTATTAATACGGTTTTAGAGAATTGAGATATGACATATTTCAGTCAGGCTACAGGAAGAAACATTCTACTGAGACGACCCTGGTGAGAGTCCATAATGACATTCAGATGGCCTCAGACGTAGGTCTATGCTCATTGTTAGTACTTTGACATTAATTCTGCCTTCGATACAGTCGACCACCATATCATGATTAAGAGATTACATGAATTGGTGGGTATATCAGGTGTGGCCTTGGACTGGTTTGCGTCCTATCTTTCGGATAGAACTTTTGATGTCTATTGGGGAATGTCATTCTGCATCGTCGCCCCTGTTTTGTGGTGTTCCACAGGGTTTAGTGTTGGGCTCAATATTATTCATTTTATACATGTTGCCTCTAGGTGAGGTTATTCCCAATTTTAATATTTATCATTTTTATGCAGCTGACATACAGCGATCGGGAGCTAGAGGTTCCACGGCTTCCGTTGAATCTTGCATGCGGTCTAGTCTTCTGTCACGGAATGACCAGCACTTTTTACTTCTACTTCTTACATCTTTACGCAAATATCTGTAATTTCTACTCCTTACATTTTAAAAACAGCCTTGTTACTATCCGGAGTGCATTTGATTGTGGTTGGATGAGAAGTATAAACATTTAGCACCCAGACACCCTATTGGTTTTCCCCGCGAAGCGCCGGCAGATCAGAGTGACACCTAACCTAATAATATATCATAAAGCTCTGACTGAAGGCCTCCAGTAACTACAGGAGGATAATCTAAATGCTGACAGATTCAGCCTCCTTTGAATTGACTTTGTATGAAATTTGCGGTGCTTTAAGTGTTAACATGACTTCATGACGCTAACACTAGCATAGCGGCTAACACTGACTTTGACAAAGTTGTAACGCTAACGTAACTTGTCAACGTTAGCCAAGTTAGCTAGCTAGAAAGGGAGTAGTTCGCTAACTGGTAAAAGTAGTTTAGCCACCTTAACTCGTTATGGTGCGTTCACACCAAAAGCGAAGCGAATTTTAGCCCCGCTTTACACGCGCAAGTTTACTCGTGCATTTGCGTCCCATTTTTTTCGCTTCATTCGTGCCTGGAAGGGGGCGTGGCTTATCTCTGTTACGAGTCTCCATAAAGAGTTATCGTTTCCATCATGGAAATAAATAACCACAATTTCTGCTCTTTGTTTTTTTTAATTACACAAACGTGTTGTGTTCGGGTTCATCCGTCGCCGCACACAGCTTGAATTTCACAACTCCTCCAGGTGCGTCTGGATGACTGCGGCTTCCAGCGCTGCTTCAGGCGGACTAGCAGCCGGTCTGATGACCTGTTGTGTCAGATCGGTGAGTCTCTCGGTTACACACAAACTAACTTCAGTGGCAGTTTAATAACGTGTATTCAGTGGCAGCAGGACGGCGGTGATGACGAGGGGAGCATCTCAACGCTGATTGGCTTTCGCTAGACCGCGTCGGGCGAAAGAGCGATTTATTAGTTTCGCTTTTTTCACGTCCCACGCGCCGTCATTCGCGCAGCCCGTTTAAAATTCGCCTCCTTCACGGTCAGGCGCGCGTCTATGCATTGACTTTACATGGAATCTACTCATGCCCGATAGTTTGCTTCGCTTTTGGTGTGAACGCAGAATTAGTTAACATCCCTTCAGTCAGTAGTAGCCGCTATGCTCATGTAACGTTAAACCATGACGGACAACATTGAACAGCGGAATTATGTCACTCTTTCAAATATGTTAAAACGCTGTATGAGCTACATACCTATTCTTTTGAAACGCAATAAATCTAGATCTTTTCTATCTTCCCACCTTTGAAATCAAAGAGTTTGATGATTGTTTTATTCCATTGCAGGATCTTGTGCTTGCAGGTGCAGTGTCTGTGTCAAGGCGCCGTTTGACCTCTGTTCCATTTATGCATCGTATATGATCACTCTTATGTTGTTTTACTATTTCACTCTTTGGAGATCCCCCCCGTGCCCCTTGAAAGGCCGCAGGTATCACCTGTACAAAAGTACAGAACAGAGTTGAAGTGAGTTAAGAGCAGATTTAAAATTTTATAAAAATATGTTCCGGATTCTAACATTTGTTCAATGCGTTTCATTATTTCCACTACTAATGCTTTTAGTTGTCAGAATGTAATGAGTGTATCAAATTATTGAATACATTGACTTACATTACATGTTATCCCCTGGCAAAATGATATCACTCAATAAATTATAGTTTAACTTTGGGGACTTTATCGGGCTGAATAAACACCATCGTTATTAGCCATCGCACTATGGAGATAATATGCGCACCAACTGAATGTTTTTCATCTCACCGCATTGGACCTTTCATGTGTGTCTGTGTTTGTTAGTTTTCCAATCATTGTATTGAACATTTCTCTCCTATGAAGAGCCGAAACTGTTGCTACGTCCAAAGCGACGATATAAAAAGCCTTAGCGAGCAGACGGACGATCTTTGACACGGAAAGTTGAGAGGTAAGTGCTGTTACTCCTATATGTGATATGTAATATGAATAATATTAACAATACTGACATGAATTAAGTCCGCGTTTATATGTATCGTTTTATAATATGCTAAAGAAATGAAAAGTGAAATATAAAAAGAAGTTACATAATTTATTTTTAAAAACTGGCCTATTGTTTAACGTATCGTTCAATTAACTTAATACAAGAAACACAAGTTAAATTGTGTTATTTCAGAATAATGGCCCTGCACAATCTTTTGTGGACCAAGCCCCCGACTCCTTACTACAGACCCCCAGTTATCCACCTGTGCGTGGTGGCGCTCGTGGAGCAGCGCAAGGTGGTCGCTTGGGAGTTCGACTCCACTGGCGCGAGACCGGTGACAATTAAAAATAACGTCTTGGCATCGGTGTCGGACGGGAAGACGGTGGCCAAATTTACGGCCTACGAGGAATTTGCGCACAAATTAAAAGCGGGCGGGCATTACATGCTGCGGGGGCATTCCCTGAGAGAGCAGTCTCCCCCGTACATGATTAATATCACCAAGGAGACGGTTTTTTAGGAGTGCTCCTCTCCCAAGAGTCTCCCCAGAGCTCAGAGCGCAGGCGGAGGCTTTAATCCGTCCCCCGTCTCCGCTGACCCCCCTCAGCACCTGCAGGGACGCCAAGGACCTCCTGACTGTGCAGGGGGAAGTGGTCGAAGTAAGTACATTTTTAGATTATGTTAAGATTAACTACGGGAAATGGCACATATTAACATGCGATTTTAATGAACCCATAAATCATCTTGTTCAGATGTCCACGGTCACCAAGGGAAGGGAGAGCTTCCCGATGCGCCACATCAAGCTGCAGCAGGTAAGCGATCTACTTTATATTGAGAGAGCGACACAGACAGACCATTAGACAGACATTTAAAATAATTATTTTACTTCACAGGGGGAAACACAAATACCGGTGTGTCTGTGGAGGGAGGCAGCGGTGGAAAAGAAGCTCCAGATCGGGACGCACGTCGAGATTTCCCATCTCAAAGCCACCAACTCTGACTACGGAGAACAACTCCAATCCACGCCGTTCACACTGGTCGAGGTAGGCCTACTTTGTTGTTGCTGTTGTATTAAAAAATTATTATTGTATTTCTTGGAACAGGCATTCATTTAAAAAAAAGATTTAAAGTGACAAAAAAACAAATTTAAAAAGAGCGTACACATATGTATAGTTTAATTGGATCAATAAAAAAAGGGTATAGGAGTATGATTGATGTTTTGGTGAAAAATATCTAACAGAAGTCTATGTCTCTTGCCAGGAGCTCAACTCAGACAGCGTGGTGTGTGTGATCGGGGTCGTGGACCTTGAGGGCGAGCCAGGCCCCCTCAACATGCTGCTGGAGGACGGCCCTCATCGAGGAGGGACTGGAGAAAAGGTGGAGGACCTATTTATTGAATCGCCACTAAGGGAAATAGAGTAAAGTCTATTGACACCATTAAATAAGTTCATTGCTGTATTCTTAATTTTTGTATTTTTCCTGTGTATTGTTCTGTTGCATTATTAAACTACTTAAAGTACAACTCAACCTTTGCTGTGCATTGTTTCACGTAAACTTACTTTTTGATTTGAAATGCTGTGATTTATATTCGATGTTTAATTCAATTCAATTAATTTTATTTTGTAGAGCCCAAAATCGCAAATTTGCCTCAGAGGGCTTTACAGTCTGTACACATACAACATCCTCTGTCCCGAAACCCACCATCGGCACAGGAAAAACTCCCAAAATGAAAAAACCCTTCCAAGGAGGGAAAAAAGGGAAGAAACCTTGGACAGACTACAATGGATGCCACGTCTACAGAATGAACAATGTATAATACATGCAATTCCTATGACAGAAATGATTCAAGTAATTGTGAGTAGTAAGCCAGGCGCACAGCAGGACCACTGCAGGGGCAACCACCATCAGATAGACTGTAGGAGAGGGTAATGTTGGTTTACGAGTACTGTAATATGATTAATATCTAAAATAATAATGATTATGGCAGCAGCAGGCGTCAGCAGGTCCACGGCAGGTGTCAGGACCAGGGTCCAGAAGGAACTACGATCTACGGAGACCTGCTAGTGGAGAAAGCACAAAAAACTCCCGGAAAGAAGCTGAATTAGTCATGTGCATTAATAAAACTTGAATTATGGTAGAACGAGAGCGTGAGAGAGGAGCTCTGTGTGTCCTAAGAAGTCCCCCGGCAGTCTAAGCCTATAGCAGCTTAACTAAGGGCTGGTCCGGGCTAACCTGAGCCAGCCCTAACTATAGGCAGAGTCAAAGAGGAAAGTTTTAAGCTTTACTTTAAAAGAGCTGACCGAATCAGCCCCCCGGACTGAAAGTGGAACCTGGTTCCACAAAAGAGGAGCTTGATAACTGAAGGCTCTGGTCCCCAGCCTACTTTTTAAAACCATAGGAACAACAAGTAACCCAGCATGTATTGAGCGCAGTTGCCTTGTAGGGCAATAAGGTGTTACAAGCTCTTGAAGATACAACGGTGCCTCACCAGCAAGTGCCTTGTAGGTGAGGAGAAGTACCTTAAAATCTATTCTTGATTTAACAGGGAGCCAGTGCAGAGAAGTTAATACAGGAGTGATATGATACCTTTTCTTAGTTCTTGTTAATACCCGTGCTGCAGCATTCTGAATCAACTGGAGAGGCTTAAGAGATTTACAAGAGCAGCCTGATAAAGAATTACAGTAGTCCAGTCTGGAAGTGACAAACGCATGAACTAATTTTTCTGCATCACTTTGAGACAGGAAGTTCCTGATTTTTGATATGTTACGTAGATGAAAATAGGCAGTCCTTGAAGTCTTCTTTATATGCAAGTTGAAGGTCATATCCTGGTCGAAGAGAACTCCCAGATTTCTGATGGTGCTGCTGGGTACCAGAGCAATTCCATCCATAAAAACTGTATCACGTGACAGCTGGCTTCGAAGGCGCTCTGGGCCTATCAAGATAACTTGTTTTTTCTGAGGTTAGCATCAGAAAGTTGCCGGTCATCCAAGTTTTGATGTCTCCAAGACATTCTTGAAGTCTAACTAGCTGGTCAGTCTCTTCTGGTTTGATCAACAGATACAGTTGAGTATCGTCTGCATAACAATGGAAGTTTATGTGGTGTTTCCTGATTATATGCTTCCTTTGGGAGATCTTGAGGGTAAATAAAATCGGTCCAAGTACAGAACCTTGTGAGACTCTGTGACCAATATTGGTGGTCTTCAAGGATTCACCGTTTACAAGAACAAACTGGGATCGATCCGATAAATTAGGATTAAACCAGCTGAGTGCAGTTCCTTTGATACCAATCAAACAGGGTCACTCTGCAACAGGATACAATGGTCTATGGTATAAAATGCGACACTGAGGTCCAGCAAGACAAGAAAAGAGATGAGACCTTGATCCGATGTAAGTAGAAGATCATTCCTAATTTTCACCAGTGCGGTTTCTGTGCTATGATTCACTCGAAATCCTGACTGAAAATCCTTGAACAAAGAATTGTTTTGTAGAAAGTCACATAAATGATTTGCAACGGATTTCTCAAGGATCTTAGAGAGGAAGGGAAGATTAGACGTCAATCTGTTCGAACCACTTGTCAGTAAGACATATTATTGTAGTGCTTGTAGGGTAACCTGCATTGTATGCATGCTGTAAATCTGAATTAATGTTTTCTGCAACATATTGCTGGATCGGCTTAAATATAATTCCCTCAAAGAGTTTACTCAAAAACAGGCAAGACGACGATACCTACTGAACAGTAGGGAGCCATTTATCGGTCCTTTGACAGAGGAGTGACCTTTGCAATTTTTCCAAAAGTCCAGATAGGCACATTCCTGAAAACAGAAATTGAAAATATGGCATACAGGCTCAGCAAATGATTTAGTTGATAACTGAAGCAGTCTGCCGTCAATATTATCAAACCCACACGTTTTTACACACTTAATTGTGTGAAGCATCTTAACCATAGAATAAACACTGATTGCCTTGAAATCAAACACAATCCTTAGCACACATAATGATTTTTTATTATAGCTTTGGACAGCCCACCACTCACAGGCAGTATTTGGTGTGTTCACTTGACTGAGGAAGTAATTATTGAAGTTTGCTAGATGGTTTAGTAATGAATTCTCCATCCAGTTCAATAAATGAAAGTGTTTTAGCCATTTTACTTCTACCCATAGCATCATTAAGTACTCTCAAAAGTCTCCATGACACTCCTCAAATTTAGAATGAAAGTAATTGTGACGTGGAGATCCTTTGGGGGGTCACGGAATGACGAGGATACGCCAGATGGTGATTTTATATTTTTAGCACAGTGTACATCCATGGCTGAGTCTCTCTCGCTGTCACCGGATCTCCACTACTGAAATACAAGCACAGACACATGTTGATTTCCTGCACCTGAGGCCAATTATGCCTCCACCTGGCACCGTTCCCTGAGCCACGCCCCTCTCCGTCGCCTCTGCAGCTGAGCCAACCCACGCCCGCCACCACAGTAATATTTTCTTTTGTCTATTTAATATTTTTATTATATTTCTTAGTGAGCGGTAACCTTGCCAATCTGCTATATTACCTGACATAATGGCATAATCTTTTCTCTCATCAAGTTTCTCATCCAGCCAAGGTGCTTTAAGGGATCTAAGTGAACTTCTTTATTGGAGCATGTTTATCAAACACTGCAGAAAATAATTTCATAAAGTAGTCCAGTGCAGCATTCACATGCATCTTCTTAAGCACTCAATATTTTTATATTAAGGTTTTTTTATGTTCTTCTATGAATTACTTTAGGCCCTGCTTTAGGAACCTTTGTTTTCACAGTTAAAGCAACAATACTGAAGGTCACTGAAGCCCACTGAAGTACCGACACAGCTTTAAAACCTCAACAATGTGTAAAAAAGTGATCGATACGACGTGACCATTCCGTCCCTATTGACATTAATTCTTGTGGGTACACCTATGACTTGAGGTCCTTGAGTAGTAGGGAAGAGTTGTTGTCAAGAGTTCATATTGAATAAAAACAATACAATAAAAACAAAACAATCATTCTCAAAGTACTTATACAGGACGATTCCATATTTTAAGGGACGGGGGGCAACCCTAATTGCCAGTCCAAAAGATTTTTTTTAGCCCCCCTCTCTTGCAAATACTATGGACTGCCATACCTCTCTGGCTCTGCCTGATCTCAGAAGCTAAGCAGAGTAGGGCCTGGTTAGTACTTGGATGGAAGACCGCCTGGGAAGCCAGGTGCCGTAAGTATTTTCATTTCTCTCTGTGAAAGGCATGGAGCACCACAGATTGTTTTCCTAAGGAATTGTGAAAAATAGACCACATTGATGAAGAGATGCATATTAAGGGTTTGTTATAAAAGGAAATCAAATCAGTATTGTTAAATTTGTTAGATAGTCAAATCAGTGAACTTTCCTTCATCAACATTTAACAATTCACATACTTTTATTGTATTTACGTCTTTGCAAAAAAAAGGTACTAAGACAACATGTTAAAATTGCCAGTGAAGAATAAAGTTGTTGAGTAAAGTTGTTTTCACGTAGGGCTGCAACTAACGTTTATTTTGATAATTGATGCGATTATCTTTTCAATGAATCGGATACAAAAAACGCATTAAAAAGCTTTAATTTCCAACCCTTAATTCTAAAGCAGAACTGCGCAAAAATACTTTAGAAAGTGCAGGTTGCTCCTTGAACATAATTATTTATAAAAAATAAAAATCAGAATTTTTTACGTCAGAACTTATTCTCTATACTACGTTAGGGTTGCAAGATTAAACCACACCCCTTGTGAAGTTCATATCTTCTCAAATAATAAGATATTTTTTATGAGGCGGGGGGACATTGAATACTGATCCACCGAAAATGTTTTGTCAGACATAGCGTTTAGGAGAAATGGACAAAAATATGTTTTTCACCCAATTCAGAATGGCGGAAAATCTAGTTAGGTGCATTTGGTGACCTTACTTTGATCAGGGTCTTATCGTATTTTTTACATCTTGGTAAATCCAGCGCCACTGGATGGAACATGCGTTTGTTGATGACCAATAGATGACTCAGTCAAGGAAATTGATGAATTGTTCACTGCCATCCTTATGGTCCATCTGGGAGGAGGGAAGACCGTGGAAATGGACAAATGTATTCTCATTACAATACTTTGCTACTTAACTCTTGGGAAATCCACGTCCACTGGAATATGTCTTGGTTGATGACCAGTGGATATGACTTGCAGTCAAGGGAATCAATGATTTTCTCATTGCCCTCTTTATGGTCCATCTGGGAGGGGGATATAGTAGAAATGTAAAAAAAAAAAGTTATGACAGGTTTTCCATCTGAATCCTAACTATGTGGCTCAGCTCTGCTCTAACCAAGACCCAAACGTTAACCCTAATCTTAACTTCCCCTTCCCATTAGTCCTGGGCCCTCGTACGTGGCTAACTGAGTTAGCTGGATAATTTTCAGGATGACGTAGATCAGGCTTTTCGATTCCCCGAAGCAGGTTTGGCTAAATCGCCCTAGCAACACATCAAAAAACTCCGGCGCAGGTTCATCTGAGCTGCTGGATCAGTTCATCACTTCCTCATTGATGAAGGAGCGACATCAGTTAGATGAACGTTTTATAGGGAGAGACTTCTATGACATCACAAAGACCCGTTTAGCCGCCATGACGTCCTGTACGAGCGCTACAGATGCTGAGGACAAGAAGATTTCCCCGTTACGTTACGTGTTGAACACCACACGCTGCAGCCGAGCGTCCACTGTCCCACAGACTGTCCCACAGACTGTCCCCACGGACTTTCTCCCACTGTCTCTCATACTCTCTCATGTCTCACACACTGTCTCTCATACTGTCTCTCATACTGTCTCTCACACTGTCTCTCACACTGTCTCACACACTGTCTCACACACTGTCTCTCACACTGTCTCACAAACTGTCTCACACACTGTCTCTCATACTGTCTCACACACTGTCTTGTCTGTACGGTGTTGTGATGCAGAGAACATCTGGAAAGCCGCTGCATGTCGTGTTCTTCGTAAAGTTCTGTTGGTTTATTTGTCTCTTAATAAACTTCTGGATGTTCCACATTTCACTGCTTTAATTGATCAAATGTCTGATTATGAACAATGGATGTATAATGATTCTCACATACACATTCTCACACATATAATAAACTAGTTCTATATGGTCATCTAGATATGCTACATAAGCTGATACATAGATCCTATTCATTCGTATCAATCTGATGCTTGTTTTCATCTACATACTCTGAAGGAGTTGAGATCATTATTCACATTGGATGATGATCATCATGAAGCCTGCCATTGAAAAAAAAAAAATCACATCAGCCATGCGCAGACGACCACAGGAGCTAACACAAAAATAATGTTGATGCTGATTTGGATCCTTGGTTACTAACAGACATTTAATGTCATTCAAAAGCAACCGGCTGACTCCAATCAGCAAGTCATCTCAGTAAGGTAATGACCAAGAATGTGTGAATGAAAGTATGAAATGATTGTGACAGTCCTTGAGAGTGTTGGAAACAACTTTCTTATACTGTGGTCTCACAATTGTTTGATTGAGCCCTTAAATATTAGATTTTTTTCTGGTATTGAAGCGAAAAACGGTCAGTGGTGAGGAATTTGTTCAGGTGTAAAGAATTCCAAATCAGCCTGAGTGGCTCTCTAGATCAAAGAGAACAATGCTCAGGGGTGGAAATAGTTTTCAGGTGTGTGGAATAGTCCCAGCCTATCAGGAGCCTTCCCTCCGACTCCTCCTCATTGACCACCTCTATAAATCCCTCCTTTGGCAGTTGACCGTATTGTTATCCTCTGAAGAAGGCTCGTGGGCCTGGGCCTAATAAATGCTGAGCCTTGCTATTCTTTTGTTTAATGTCTCTGATGATCCTTGTTGAAACACTGCGATCTGAAAATAATACTTAAGATCTCGTGATTTTACTGAACGCTCCATTTAACTTGAAGAATTGAGCAGAGTATTTAACTTTTATTTTCTATTCGCTGCGTGTCAGTATGTAGAAAGTAAAAAAGTACAGTTTATGTAATGTACGCTGTATTACGTTTGTAACTAGCTTTCATCCTAAATTTAATTCCTTGCAAGTTAGTGGGAAGGTCTACAGTTGGGCGGCGGGATCTCAAGCATGCGCAAAGACTCAAAGTCCAGTTCCTTATCAAATTCACTGTTGCATGCCCCAATAGTCAAACTATCCACTGGATCGGATCGAGTTATCCAGGGGTGTTAGTCGGACCGCACATAGTCGGACAAAGGTGTTAACATGAAACGGATAATTCGATTTCAGTCCGACTAAGCCAGTTATTCGAATCCGTGTAGCCACAATCATTGACTAGGTCCCATTAAGAGGGGGTCGCGGATGTTCCCAAACAATATCTGTTCACCACTAATCTCCCTTTGTGAGGGGTCTTCCTTTCCCCTCCTCCTCGAACCTTCAGAGATGGATAAAAGCTCCTGTTCTCCCCCAGAAACGTTGTCAGATCTTCCTGCTCCTTTAGGGGAAGGAACGTTCTTTCCCTTTTCAGCTGAATTGTAGTCATTTGACTTCTCTACTTACGGCTTGTATTGATTCATTTCTGTATTTATCATTTTTCTAATATTTTAGTTAGTGACACTTTTGATTTCTCACGAGGGCTGAATCTACAATTTCCACCACAGTTCCCTTTCTGCATTGTGAAACAACTGCTGTAGGACTTCACTGGTCATAAGCCGTGAAGGGACAACAGAATCCATGAGAGATCTCTGTGCTGAACCTCAGACACGACAGTGGAATGAAACATTCCTTAACAGCCTGTAAATGTGAAGCCGAAAGAATGGAATCAACAGTGTGCTACTCCAAAAATATCCATAGTACTTGTGTAATATATTTTTCTAGTAAATATATGAAATATAACATACCTGCTGATCAACAACCCTCCTCTTGGGTGCATCACAAGACTGCCCTGGTTTCCCAGAATGGAGCCTCGTATACAGGCAATAACATTTCTTATATTAAACTAATGTCTCTTTTGATCATTACATGATACTGTGTTGTATCATGTAAAAAAATTGCTCAAAGAAATATATTCAAATATCTGGTTGCGCATTAAACACGTCAATAGGAAAAAATTATACAACAAGACATAACTACTTGTATAGGTAATTTAAGTTTAAACATATTTAAGAACATTACATACACATAAGTTAACAGACCACACCGCAGATCTCTCACAAAATGAACAAACCACAAACAAGTGCTGATCAAGAGTTTTGTGTAAGGTCGCGATTCTTGTCCCAAATACGTCAGTCTTCATTCAGTGATGGAAACAGTTTTAAGTACCGGCTCTGAGCGAGCTGAGCTGTAAACACGGAACTTTTCATTGGCATGAAACTGCAAAAAATCTAAGCAGTGCATGAAGCTTTTGGAGCCTATTTTAGTCAGGTGCGCTCACATTCGAATAGTTAGGATCTTTTAGTGTTAAAAACAACAGACTTTGAGTCCCAGACCAGGAGAAAGAACATGCGCCTCTTTGGAGTGGCAGAGGGAGAGGAGGGAATCCTAAAACCGCTCAGAAGTAAGCTGGTTTTTGAACCTACTGGTTCGTCTACGCGTGCGTGTTTGTTCCCCCTACAGCGGCAGATGTTTTCTGCCTCCGGTCACACATTCGCTAACATATTGCTGAAAATGTTCAAAAGTCATCATGTCCATTGCAGCGATTACGATTATATAAGTGAACACTACATCACTGCCACGTATGAAGAAATACATTGAAGAAAATCTATTTATTAAAAGATCGCCTCGACCTGGATTCGAACCGCCGCGAGCAAAATGACAATTCGTTGTCGGATGGCTGCGCTACGCCGTTGGCCAACAGCGCCTCAATTTCCTGTTTTTCTTATTTGTCATTCCATTTTACATAGTCAGTGGCTGGAAAACATTTTGGTTCAGTGTGAACCAAGACAACGTTTTTGGTGGCGGGTCGTGGAACACTTCCAAACATGTGTATCGATACTTTTTAGGCTGCAGCCTTGAACCACCAAAACATTTTGACAAAATGATATTCTGTTCAGACTGTCAGGTGGCTGTGATGCACGTCACTGTATAAGAAGTTATTTAAGAAAATATATTTAATGAAAGATCGCCACAATGTGGATTCGAACCCTGTCGCACAAAATAACACGCTTCATGTCGACTGCACTACGCGATCGGCCCCTCGAGCTAACGAGTGAAAACAGATCAATCTTTTTTTATTAAATTGTCCACTGTCAGAGGCTAGACTTACAGACACTTGCATGTGTATCGATACTTTTTTGCGAGGCTGCAGCCTTGCACTAACTAAACAAAAATGATTTACTTTTATTTTTATACTGTGAAAATACTAATTGCTAACACTAAGCGACAGGAATAGAACATCAGCAATGTTCAAAATGAAGAAATGGACGTAATGATTGATAGCCATTGGCTACAGTGGTTGAGTGGGAAGCACGGTCGTCCTGGCGGTTCGATCCCAGGCCCGGCTAACCTGCATGCATGCGTCCTTGGGCAAGACACTTAACCCAACATTGCTCCTGGTAGCTGTGACTACAGTGTGTGTGTGTGTGAATGGGTGAATGATGTCATGTAGTGTTCAAGCGCTTTGAGTGGCCACAAGACTAGAAAAGCGCTATACCAGTACAGTCCATTTACCATCGTAAACACTGCATGAAGAGATTTCTTGGATAAACGTCCAGTCCTCAATCGTCTTATAAGTAATTGCATGATGGCTCACAATTTGCAAACAAATAAAACATTCGCTTCACCATGCCTGACAATCAGGAAGCCAGGAAAAACTGGAACAGGAGTTTTAATTAAATTTATTTTGTCCGGCCCCAAATCAAATATTAGCATTAGAGGGCTTTACAATCTGTACATATACGAGATCCTCTGTCCCAGGACCCTCGCATCGAAACAGGAATAACTCTCCCAAAACCCTTTTAACAGGGAGAAAAGAGGAAGAAACCTGTGGGAGAGCAAACGAGGAGGGATTCTTCTCCCAAGATGGACACAAGTGCAATAGATGTCACACTTACCTTGCAGACAAGTTTCCCACAGTCTTGTTGTTTTTGGATGGCTTATTTTACAAGTCCACCGAGAAATATGGACATTTCGATGTCTCATGAAAGCTCTGTTAAGTACAAAAAATATATATATAGTTTTGTAACAAAGAAAATGACCATTTTAACTGCCGATTTGTAGCTTTCCTTGTCACATTCTTTCATTTATTTAGGTGATCAGGAGTTTCACCTAAAAGGATCAAAGTAAAGCACACGCTTCTCCTTTTGGATAAATTACCTTCACAATACATTTTAAATGAAAGTAAAGAGGATTAATGATCACATTCCGTTAGCTAGATTAGCACACAAGACTCTGAACACTTCTACACAAGGTTTTATAAAATGTATATGTATTCTCACCAAGTGTCCAGTGCTGTTTGTCGCAAACTGGTCCTAATGAGGATGTCGAAGGCCATGGGGTCAAGCTGAAAACATGCATGATGAATGACAATGCGGTTTGAATCCATAATCGTGTCTAAACAGATTTCAAAAAGTGTTCCATTTTCAATCCTCTAAATGATCTTTGTCACATTGCGGCCATTTGGAACGAGTCAATGAGACATAATTGGCTTTCTGTTGCTGCTTTACAATTGTATGCATTTAAAACCTTAAATGACAATTGTGGGTTGTTGTTGTTTTTATGCCATAACACAGCATGCATTTACTGTACCTCCCCTCTCCAGCTTCCCCTTGGGGGCCAAATTTTGAATGTCTGTGGCAAAAATCTTGTATGGCCCCACTTTGCTCCACAGCACACCTTGACGTTTTCCCGCCCATGTCAGGTCATCAACATGCTATCTATCAAGTTCCAAAACAAACTGTCCTGATATTGAAAGTGTATTGAGGTTTATACTTTCATTCCTCTGGGGAGGCAGGTGCAGGCCATGATGAGAGACTGGATGTCAAGGAGTTTTGGGGGTACAGATGGGGATTGGGGAACCCCCAAACCCCCAGTGCTGGATGTAGTAGCAATCCATTTTGCATGGATCCGCACTTTTGGTTCCACATACCTCCTTTTAGATGGTCAATGTTTTTTTGCAAACCTTTTTCCCTTGTAGGGTCATCAGGTCAGCACTTTTTCCATCCTATATGGATCACCATGTATGGACCCAACAAGTCGGTTTCCAGCTTACCCCCTTTTCTTTGAGCTTCCTGAATATTTTTTTCGCAAAACTTTGTCCCACACTGCCAAGCTGTCTCCCCCTTTGTAAGTTTTCTCTTTCGCACCTTTTCCTTTGCCTCCACTTTATTGTAGACCCCTTTGAGGTTGTTGGTGTGGGTGCAGACGTCCTCATTGGTCATTAATATGTGGATGCGTTCCTCAGATATCTGTAACATCGGTGAAGAACAGCAGAGATGTACATAAATGACCAGCTTGTAGTGTAGTGCTAAAAGGCCATCATACCTGCCACTTATCTGGTATTTCAGACGGGTAACGGGCCTCCCTTCCATACAGTAAAAAATAAGGGGTATTTTGTCAACTTTTTCCCAAATACCGTTTGCTGTATGAATTTGTCCCAGTCACTTGGGTGGTCCTGCACCATTTTTCTTCAAAGCTCTGAAATAACAAAAAGGAAAAAGTCATTCACCATTTATGGTTTATCACAAGCGGTTTAATTCGGATTTTGTAGCAGTCATATTTGATATTTTTACCCTTGAATTGTGTCATTTTAGCTTTTCCACCAAGCCATTGGTTTGAGGGTGGTAGGGAGCACAGAGGCTTCTGGCAAGAGTTTCACACAACTCTGTTTATCTAGAATATGCATAAAGCGGGGAAAAATCTCATTACTATGGTGCTTTTCCCATTGTTGATGTGACAAAAACAAAATGTTAGGTCTCAGAATTCAACTTACTTGACATTCTTTGCCACGGCCGGTCAAGATGCGTTTTGGGGCACTGTACTTGTAGAAGACAAGTGCATTATGCAGAGTGTGACTTCTTCTGCTCACTTTGTTCTTAGCAGGTAGACTTCTATTCACTTTGTAAAGTAGTCTACCATCACACAAATGTACATGTAACCATTGTTGGTGCATTTCAGCTTGCCAACTAGGTCCATTCCCACAAGCTCAAAGGGCTCGGTCACCTTGGAATGCAAACCAAAGCTTGATACCAACAATGCTCTACTACATAAAACGTGTTCAATTTAATGTTTATTCACCTCCTATGGGTTTGTAATGGATTTTCTCTTTTTATAGAGGTCCTTTTTCTGGCAAGCGTCACATTGGGCAATCTCAAAGTGAAACAATGCACCTCTTATATTGAAATATTACAAAAAACTCCCATGAAATATGGAGCTAGAAATACTCACCCATTTTTGGATGTCAGCCTTCATGCCAGGCCAGTAATACCTTTTTTGAAGGATTGCATCCAAGGTTTTCTCAATACCACAATGAGCCCCAATATCGCTGGCATGAAACTCCACAAAGATGATGTGGTTCGCTTCTTGTGGAGTAACTAGAACCATGGCAACATGATGATGCTGCTCATTTTTTTTTCTGCGGCACTAGTAATAAAGTTCCTAATCTAGGGATTTATATTGCATAAACATTTGAAATTCGTTAGGATACCATACAGTCGTGTGGATTGCCTTGGTAACTCTGCTTGTCTTAGGAACGTATCGCTGATTCTGGTTGAAATCAGTCGGATAGTTGCTGTTGATCTTGAACTCAAGCAACTCGTTCACTTTGCGAGGGTCCATTGGTGCTTTCTTTTCTGTCCTTTCTATAGCTTTTCGAAATGTATACTGTTTCTACTGAGTACAAACTTTGCAATTCTGTCGTTAGACTGATGGTGCTAATTAACGTGATTGCTTAATCCCCGGCGTATTTTCGGATTTCACGTCTGTAAAGCACTTTAACAGTGGATGTATAAATGTGTAAATAACTATCAAGCATTGCAAAAAGCACCAACACACATGTTTGGAAGTGTTCCACAACACTCAACCAAAAACCAGTTGTCTTGGTTCACTTTGAACCAAAAAAGGTTTACAACTGTATAAAATTTAAAACAATAAGGAAATCATCAATGGCAACTATCAAGCTCGAGTGGCTGACCGCTTAGAGCAGATGCCTCAACGTGTTATTTTGCTCGACACTGTTCAAATCCAGATTGTGGCGAACTTTCATTAAAAGATGTTTTAATCTAATATTTTCTTAAGTGGCTGTGATGCACGATGACCGTCCGAACAGAATTCCCTCCCCCCTTTTTGTCCAAATGTTTCGGTGGTGCAAAGCTGCAGCCTCGCGAAAAAGTATCGATACACATGTTTGGGAGTGTTCAACGATACGCCACCAAAACCAGTTGTCTTGGTTCACTCTGAACCAAATGGTTTTCTAGCCACATCAGAGATATTAGTAAGGTTGAGTGGTTCCAGAGAAGACGCACCGAGCAAACATGAACCGGGACTCAAGCCGGTAGGACGTTGGTAGGACAGATTCGTTTTTTGGGCTTTATATTGAGCACTTTGTGTCTGGTAGCGACAGTTTCACTTTTCCATGTGCTGCTCAATGCAGGGCCGTATCCCAGTGTCAGGATCTCCGATCCCCCAGAGTCGGTTGATGAGAAGGATCCAGCACGTTGAACAGTTAAAGTTAACATTTATTTAGAAGAGAAAAAGATTACATGAGCAATTCTCCGCAGATCAGTTTCTAACTATTGCTTGCAAGCAGGAGGTCAAACACACCAGCACATATCTCAGCGTTCGGTGTAATGGCGACGCTGAGCTGTTATACACTTGAAGACAGTTCTTAGCGCCAGTTACAAGAAGCCACAAATTGAGAGAAGAACTCAGGTGGAGCTGAGGGTAACATCCAATGCTCCTCTGATCGAAGGTCTGTGAGCGCAAGATGACCCCCTTCCCCACCGCTGCAAACCCTAGATCTTTCTATCTCTCCTTCTCCGGGTCAACCACTGAGACCTGGCTTTTAGCACAAGACCATTGTTTACATGTTTTTACCACTACACGCATCTCACACCAGTGAGAGGCAACAGCCTCGACCCAACAAGGTCTCAGTCGAGGAGGAGCAGGAGCCTCCTTTACACTTCGAGGTCTATTTACATTTGTGTTTCTTAGTTATTGTTCAAATTATGTTTGGGGGGGGCAATAAGCTCATGCACTTTTTGGAATACGTATATCATGAAAATGATCTCCCTAAATGTGAACAGCCTGAGTAATCCATTGAAGAAGAGCAGAGTATCAAAAAAAGGAGTAGCTATCCTGCTTACCAGCTCTCAACTTTGAACTGATAAAGGGCAACAAAGTCACTGCGGGGCAAACGCACTGATGTATTTGCCACAGAGCTGTATGAGAGAACCAAGGCCCTGTCTCCGAAGGCAATCGTTCAAGTTGCCTTAACAGTGCCTGTGAGCAGCTGCTCATGTGAGAGGTCCTTTAGTGCACTGCGTCGGCTGCACTCCTGGCTGCGTAAGACAATGGGGCAGAAAAGGCTTCAGTCTTGCAGCCTTGTCAAGTGAAAGTGACATTCTAGGGGGACTGAGTCACAACACACTGATAGACCGATTTGCCACCCTCAAAAACAGAAGGCAGTCTTTGATGCTTCCACCCACTAAATAATCATTTTCCTGTGATTCCATACCACCCCTGTCCCAATTGTCTGAAATCTCCTGTGCATTGGATTTCTTTCTTTTTTTTTTTTTTCATAATTTGAATGTTTGTTTTTTTTTTATCTGCCTCTAATGCTATCCTAGATCTAGTCCTAGAGTGTTTTTCTCTGCTTTTATTTTAAAGGATTGCAATGTACAGAGAATAATTTCTTTATTTGAGAGGTTCATATTTGTGTTAAGTTTCACTATGACCAACATTCTGTCTCTTGTGTTATCGTATACTGAATGCAAGCAAAACTACAGAGTAAAATCACACTTTCTGATTGGTTTAATCTATGAACTGTCTGAAACAATGGATATCCGCGGCCCCAAATGGGCCGAAAAAAATAATTGCTGCACGCAAACACGTCACTCCCCTTGGGGCTAAGCCCCCCCTTTCTTTGAATCCTAGAAACGCCCCTGCATCAAGTGCACTCAATATTGACTATTACAGACAGAAACCTCAATAGGATGAGCAGACATCTCAGATCACAATGCAATCTACTTCACCAACTATTCACCTAAATAACCGACCACTGTGGGGACTAAACAGAACTCTAAATAGCCAGACAGATGTAATTGAAATAAAGAAGGAAATTAATTAATGCTTGAATGAGAACAAGAATGACTCTGCAAGCCCAACCATTGGATTAAAGCAATAATGAGACTAATCTCTAGAACTGCATACTTAAATAAGTTGAACAAAACACGGGTCACAGAAAGCACTGAGAAAACTAGAGAAACTACAAAAAGATGGGGACTTAGGAATGTCAAACCAGATAAAACAAATCGAGAACACCCTGAATGATGAAATAGAAAATAAACTGAGAATCACAAAGCAAAATTTTTATGAATCCGAACCAAAAGCAACTAAAATGTTAGCAGCACGCCTCAGGAAACAACAAAGTATCAATTCAATACACAAGACCAGAGATCCTCTAACCCAATAAAATAACCCACAAACCTTCCTAAAACTTTTAAAGACTACTACAAACCTGTATACTACAGCTTAAGACTGTAAATGAAGAGAACATTAAACTATATTAGACCTCATTAGATCTCCCTTCCATCGAAAAAATACAAATTAGCCGCCCCATCACAAAAACAGAATTTGATTAGTAAATTGAAAACAAATAAATGCCCAGGCAGTGATGGTTTTGCAAAAGAGGGGTATGAAATAGTTAAAGAAGACCTTTCCCCTTTATTGCTAGAATCCCTAAATTGGACTAAGCTCCACCATCATGGAAGGAGGCTGTGATATCAGTCATCCCGAAAGAAGGTGATAAGGTAATAATGAATCTTGTGAATACTACAGTCCAATCTCTATATTGAATGTAGTTTCAAACTGTTTATATCTATGTTTTCAAAAAGAATGGAACACTTTCTCGCCGACCTAATAAACGAAGACCAGACAGGATTTATAAAAGGTCGACAAACACAGGATAACATTAGAAGAACCCCACATATTATGGAACAAGTGCCGCTCTGCTCAGCCTCCACAAATTGTCTAGTAGATGATTTGCCGTCATCGGGGATAGTATTTACTCCTTTTGCAGAACGTGAACTTGGTTTAATAAATTAGGTTACCGTATTTTTCGCACTGAGGCGCACCGGATTATAAGGCGCATAGAATAGAAGATACTGCAGTCAAACGTTTGACTGGGGTTGCGTTATGCATCCACTAGATTGAACTGTGCTAGTCAAACTTTATTAAGCGTTCTGACAGCTGCGTTGTTCAAACCTCATTCAATTTGTGTTGATAGTTAAAAAAGTCTTACACAATGCTCTGTGCGTTACTATATTATGTGTACAAAATATTCCTGTTTTACATAAACATGTTTGGAGTACACTTGAAATGTTTGTCATGATAATTTTAATTTAACCCCACGAAATGTAATTTTTATCTGTGCTATTTGTCTTTCAGCATAGACGCTTCGAAAGAGGATGGAACACTTGGACGACTGGCAAATGATGACCACAAAAACCCCAACTGCAGAGTAAAAAAAATGACTGTTAAAGGAAGGCCACACTTGTGCCTGTTTGCTGTGAAAGAGATATTTCCAGACGAGGAAATCACGTACAACTATGGGGATTCTTGTTGGCCATGGCGCTGAATGGTAAATTTAAGTTCCCTTTTATTCCCCAATATGTCTCTTTAGAAGTTAACCAGTCCTTGAAGTCCCAGTAAAACTTAAGTACAGTGATTTAGCTGCTCTAAGAGCAAAAGATGGCTTTGGGCGCATTTTGCGTCAACCAGCTGCGTTTTGTCAATCATGAGTTAGAACGTATTCTTCTTTCTCACACAAGACGTTACATGTGGCTCATTGGGAGAATACATTAGGACACAACTGTCTGATATGTCTGACATGTTTTTAGAATACTCGTGTGAGGAAAGTTGTCTTGTCAGGGTGTCTTGGGAGGACAGCAGGTCAATTGTCAAACCTGTCTATTCATTTTCCATCTTGTTTCGTCAGTAGTGGCACTTTTGTGTCATGCGATGAGCACAGCATACACCTGCTCTGTGAGGACGAGTTGGTTTTATGTTCGCCTACAGTGTTTCCCCAAGGTTTACAACTTCAGGGGTGGGTCGGATGTATGTCCGCTGGTTCGTGTGTGCGCATATACGGACATATGTGCACACGTGTTTTAGCGCAGTCGCCATGCATGGGGGAAAACTTTTTTTTATTCCACACTTCAGCGCGGAGGATGAATTTTTCTGTTTCGGTTATTGGGATTGACGATTAAAATGTACAGAACTTCATAACTGCAAAACCTCAGACATGAAACGAGTCTTCCTCAAACCGCTACAGAAGTTATATGACAACAGTGTGCATCTTCTCTGTACAATCTCAGGCACCCTGCAAAGAACAGTCCAATCCTGAGCCCAAACAAGCAGAAAAAGAAATGGTAAGTTTCTTTGTAAGTTGCATACTGGTTCTTGTGGAGTGGGGTTCCTTGTTAATTTCGTTGACGAAAACTATGACTAAAGATATTCGTTAACAACCTTTTTTCCCTGACGAGACTAAAACGGATCTTAAAAATTTCGTTGACGAAACAAATGTTGGTGACGAAGTCACAACTTTTATGCTTCCTTGGTTTAGCTCTGCTGTCTGTTTAGCTAACTGTTTGTGGGCTAAAGCCGCGAAACTCCAGAGGCCGATGTGGCGAAGATGAAGACCCGTTTAACAGCTTGGTTCTGGTCGGCCAGCAGAGATGTTCATGCGGACCTGGCTGCTCCGTTTTCTGGTGATGGTGCCAGTGTTTCGAGACACGCGCACTTCAACCAGTTCACACGCCACATCTCAAGAAGACTGTTAAACCGTCTCGGCCACCGTATGGTCGTTACCAAGCAACAAACGACGCGCGAGCACACGTGAGAGGTGGCGCCTATTGATAGAACTGCACAGTGCAGGTGAAGGATGTGGCGGCACAGAGCAGGTGGAGTGCAGTTTCTGGGCCTGAGAAGGAGTTGTGACTATGTGACTAAAATGTTCAGAGTTTTCGTCAACGAAAATTTGACTAAAACTAGGAAGGATTAAAATGACTAAATTTGACTAAAACTAACATGCATTTTCATCTATAAGACTAAATCAAAAATGGCTGCCAAAATTAACACTAGTGGGGTGGGGGAGGCCTACCTGACATAGCGGCCTATTTCTGGGGATTGCTCAGTGGCTATTAGTTCTCAGGAATCAGGAAATCAGGAAATATTTATTAGCCAAAATATGTCAAACATACAAGGAATTTGTCTTGGCGGTTAGTGCGCGACAGTAGACAGACAACAGTGCACAAGTAATAAAATAAAGTGGAATGACATGCTAATACAATGGGTTAGTATAAAACAAGGGAATAAAGTAAAAAAAAAAAAAAAATTAAAAGGTTAAAAAGAAAAATATTAGTGCACTTTATGCTTAACAAACAAGAGACAAAGTGATGAATTGCAGTTAAAGTGTAATGTGCAGTGTGAAGGGGAGTGACCGGTGGAATGTTATAGTCAGTCAGTGGGGGACCGGCTCTGTTGATGAGCCCGACTGCCGACGGGAAGAAACTGTTCGTGTGGCGGGAGGTCGTAGTCCTGATGGACCTCAGCCTCCTGCCAGATGGAAGGGGCACAAACTGTTTTTGTCCGGGGTGGGAGGGGTCGGCCACGATGTTTTTAGCTCGCTTCAGAGACCTGCTAGCGAACAAGTCCTGCAGGGACGGCAGATTGCAGCCGATCAGCCTCTCTGCAGAGCGGAGGACACGCTGCAGCCTGCCCTTGTCCTTGGCTGTGGCTGCAGCGTACCAGAGACGGTGATGGAGGAGCAGAGGATGGACTAGATGATGGCCGTGTAGAAGTGGACCATCATCGTATTTGGCAGGTTGAGTTTCTTCAGCTGCCTCAGGAAGAACAACCTCTGCGGAGCCTTCTTGGTGATGGAGCTGATGTTCAGCTCCCACTTGAGCTCCTGGGTGATGATGGAGCCCAGGAAACGGAAGGAATCCACAATAGTGACGGGGAGTCACACAGGGTGATGGGGGAGGGTGGGGCTCTGTTCCGCCGGAAATCCACAACCATCTCCACTGTCTTTAGAGCGTTGAGCTCGAGGTTGTTCTGGCTGCACCACGACGCCAGATGGTCAGACTCCCACCTGTAGGCGGACTCGTCCCCACCAGAGATTAGTCCAATGAGGGTGGTGTCATCCGCAAACTTCAGGAGCTTGACGGACTGGTGGCTGGAGGTGCAGCTGTTGGTGTACAGGGAGAAGAGCAGAGGGGAGAGAACGCAGCCTTGAGGGGAACCGGTGCTGGTGGTCCGGGAGGCTCAGACATGTTTCCCCAGCTTCACACGGCTTCCTGTCAAACAGGAAGTCAGTGATCCACCTGCAGGTGAAGTCGGGCACTTGGAGCTGGGAGAGTTTGTCCTGCAGCAGAGACGGGATGATGGTGTTGAAAGCAGAGCTGAAGTCCACAAACAGGATCCTGGCGTAGGGTTCCTGGGGGAGTCCAGATGCTGGAGGATGTAGTGGAGGGCCATGTTGACAGCATCGTCCACAGACCTGTTGGCTCTGTGGAGGCGAACTGCAGGGGGTCCAGGAGGGACTTCAGGTGGGTCAGGACTAGCCGTTCAAAAGACTTCATGACTACAGAGGTCAGGGGCGACGGGCCTGTAGTCATTGAGTCCTGTGATCCTGGGCTTGTTGGGGACAGGGATGATGGTGGGAGGCCTTGAAGCAGGCTGGTACATGGCATGTCTCAGGAGGTGTTGAAGATGTCAGTGAACACCGGAGACAGCTGGTCAGCACAATGCTTCAGGGAGTGAGGGGAAACTGAGTCCGGACCGGCTGCCTTTACGGGGATTTAGTCTTCTAAAGAGCCGGTTAACGTCTCTCTCCAGAATAGAGAGGGTCGTTGCTGGTGGGGAAGGGGAAGGTGATATAGTTGAAGAGGCGTGAGCACCTGATGGGCTGGAGGTCGGAGGCGGAGGTCATTCATGGAGTGGGGGGGTTTTGGCTTGTAGTTAGTGAGGTGTTTTTGAGGCCTCTCCAAACCGAAGAGTCAATTGCTGAGAACTGTTGTTGGAGTTTCTCAGAGTATAGTCGTTTAGCATCTCTCACCGCCTTGCTAAACTTGTATTGTACAATATTTTAAAACCACTAATTCTGCAACTGTAATAGAATAATACCAATGTACAGTTATGATTGTATTTGATGTAATGTAATCAACTGGAATGCATGCATGTAATACTTGCACAACAACTGATATTGACTAAGGATCATTCGAAATCCGAGTTACATTGAACTCGCCAGAAGACCACTCCCAGAGGTGTGGACACTGACTTTCACACCTTTAAGCATTGGTATAAATACCTGTAGGAACCATTGTTCTCGAGTTCGCTGGTGGAGACGACAGACTGGCACTAGGGATGGTCAAAAGGACTGACCTGGGGCCTGTTGGTCGCTGAGACCAGCGACTCCTCAGCTGCGATGTTCTTTTTACCACAACGCCATCTCTTTTATTAAATACATTCGATTTTAATCTTTCGATCTGCGATGACCTCTGTCCATTCAGCGTTTCTTCATTTTAGAACACAACACTACCAATAGACTTGTAATGTTGCTCAGTGTCTTCCTCCAACGCTTCCTTGAGGACTGCAGAAAATTAGTATGAAATTACCAACCCTCTAAGGACACTATTGTGTCTGTAGTTGACTTTTGGAAAGACATCATAAACTACCCATCTCCATATTATGAATACAATTTATAGTCTCTGAAATGCATTTATATAATTTATTTTAATACATATGTCCATATGCCCATATGTCCCTGGGCTACGTTTTCTGACAAACAAAAAGTAAAGAATTTTTATTTAAGTGGTTGCCAGATTGGTGTTGTGGTTTTGGCTCGTCTGCAGCGGGAGAGAGGGGGGAGTGGCTCAGGGAACGGTGCCAGGTGGGAGCAATTGGCATTGTGTTCGTGTCTTTTTAAGAGCAGTGAGAGCGGCGACAGGAGAGAGAGAGAGAGAGAGACGAGGAAGACGCGGAGACCTCACTGCTCCGTGTGTGTGGAAACTGCAAATAAAGACCTATTATATTGGAACCTGCCGTGTCGTGCTGTCTCTGCGCCCCGAGAACCTACATCTGTGACAGTGGCACCCAACGTAGCGGGGGGTCGGTGGAATGACCGACGAGCAGCAGCAGCAGGGGATGCCGGCTCAGCCGATCTTGGCGCTGGGTCGGATGATCGGCGAGCTGGCGGCCATCCAGGTGGGGCGTCAGGCCCAGGCTCTGGAGCAACTGGCGGCGCGACCGGCCGACGCTCAGCGAACGCCGCCCGGCGCTGGCGCTGCCCGACTGGCGCTCCATCGCATGACAGCGGAAGATGACGCGCAGTCCTTTTTTGGAGGCCTTTGAGGCGATGGCGGAGGCGTGCAGCTGGCCGGCGGAGGAGTGGTCGGTCCGGCTTCTGCCTCTCTTATCCGGGGAGGCGCAGACGGCGGCCATGGGGCTGCCACCGGCGGGACTATGCATCCGTGCGTAAGGCGGTCACCGACAGGCTGGGGCTGCTGCCAGAGGACCATCGCCGGCGGTTTCGGCAGACCAGGTTGGAGCCGGGGACCGGCCGTTCGCATACGGACAGCGGCTCAGACGCCGCGAACAGATGGCTGCTGCCTAACGGCGTTGGGGGGATTGAGGCCGTAATGAAGAAGGTGGTCCTGGAGCAGTTTGCGGAGGGGCTCCCGGCCCGGACGGCAGCGTGGGTGAAATACCACCGCCCACCGACCCTCAAAGCAGCCATCACCCTCGCAGAGGATCACCTGGCGGTGCACCTCAGCGGGACGAGGAGGGTATGCCATCCCCGGCCCGACCAGCGCGACGGCGAGGGGGGCAGCTGCCGCCGGTGGAACGACCCGTGCCGGCCCCGCGACGGACGTCGTTCCTTCCGACCCGCTACCCGCCGACCGCTCCGGTGCCCTTCCCGACCCACAGGGGGGTTCTCAAACGCCGGGCAGGAATGTTGGAGGTGCAGGCAGCCGGACACTTCCGGAGAGAGTGTCCGCTGATGGAGGTGGGGCAGGTGATTCGGGTTGCCGGCGTTCCAACACCCTCCCCCGGTCCGGGAGCGACTTACCGCGTTCCGGTAAGAATCCAGGGGGGTATACGCCAGGCGTTGGTTGATTCAGGCTGCATGCAGTCTGATTCACCAGGGCCTGGTTCGGCCCGGGGCATTGGTGGAGGCGTCACGGGTGAAAATAAGGTGTGTGCATGGGGACGTTCACGAGTATCCCATAGTGTCTGTAGAATTTAGGCATAGAGGGGAAAAGCATAGTGTGAAGGCAGCGGTTAGCTCCCGCCTGACGCATCCTGTGATTTTGGGAACAGATTGGCCAGGATTTGATAAGCTAATGGGTCTGGCCGCGGGGGTGCGTTCACGACCGACAGGGTTATGCGGTATGTGCGCGGTGCTCAGCGGTGACGCGAGGTCGTCCGACGCTGCAGACGGGGAGGGCGAGTCTGCAGCGAGGTTCCCGGGTTTCGCTCCATGGAAGATTTTCCACTCGAGCAGTCTCGTGACGATACTCTACGCTCAGCCTACGACCAAGTGATTAGGATTGATGGTCAGTTGGTGCGGCGCAATCATATCCGCACTTTTCATTGATTAGGGACAGACTGTATAGTGAGTCGTGACACTCTTTTTTGATAACTGGCTTGACCCTCTTGTTTGCAGTGCGGGAGGTTCCCCAGGCCTCCACGGGGTTTTCTCCCTTTGAACTTTTGTTTGGCAGGACGCCGAGGGGGGGTGCTGGACCTAATTAAGGAAAGCTGGGAGGAAGGTCCGAGCCCTGGCAAGAACGAGATCCAGTACGTCCTGGACCTGCGAGCAAAGCTCCACACACTGGGTAGAATGTCACGAGAATTTGCTCCAGGAACGGCAACAACGGCTGTACAACAGAGGAGCCAGGCTGCGGCAATTCACGCCGGGAGAAAAGGTACTTGTGTTACTTCCTTCTTCCAACTCTAAACTCCTGGCTAAGTGGCAAGGGCCCTTTGAGGTCACACGGCAGGTGGGGGATGTCTACTATGAGGTGGTGCGGTCTGACCGGGCGGAGCGACGCAAATATACCACCTAAACCTCCTGAAAGCCTGGAGGGAGGGGCGGAGTCTGTTGCCCTGGTGTCCGCGGTACCGGAAAGAGAGCTGGGGCCGGAGGTGCCAAAAGCGGCTGATCCCACCGCTCCCGTACGAGGCCCGTCTCTCCGAGGACCAGAGAACGGACATCGCCCAGTTGCAGAAGCAGTTTGCTGACGTGTTCTCCCCCCTGCCAGGCCGGACCGACCTGATAGCTCACCGAATCGAGACGCCCCCGGGGGTGACTGTGAGATCACGTCCCTACAGGATGCCCGAACACAAAAGAAAAGTGGTTCAGGGGGAATTGGCTAGTATGTTGGAGATGGGGGTAATAGAAGAGTCCCACAGCGCCTGGTGTAGCCCATCGTTCTTGTGCCTAAGAAAGATGGGTCGGTCTTGGTTCTGTGTGGACTATCGCAGGGGTGAATAATGTGTCACTGTTTGATGCCTACCCGATGCCCGGGTCGACGAACTCCTGGACCGGCTGGGCTCTGCACGTTTCTTTACGACACTGGAGACAGAGGAATCTGCCAGTAGCCCTTGGTTAAATCCAGAGTCCAAGGAAAAAACGGCGTTCTCCACTCCGTATGGGTTATACCAATTTACCTTACTTCCCTTTGGCTTGTTCGGTGCCCCGGCCACGTTCCAGCGTCTCATGGATCGGGTGCTGCGTCCCCACGCTGCATATGCTGCCGCCTACTTGGATGACGTCATTATCCACAGCACCACCTGGGCGGAGCATGTGCGGCGGTGGGCGCGGTGCTGGAGTCCCTGAGACGGGCGGCTCACCGCCAACCCGGGAAGTGTGCAGTTGGACGGAGGGAGGTCCGGTATCTGGGGTACCACTTGGGGGCGGGCAGGTGCGTTCTCAGGTAGACAAGACGACGGCGGTGCGGCCTGCCCGCGGCCCAAGACGTAAAAAGAGGTGAGGCGGTTCTTGGGGCTGGCGGGGTATTACAGGCGGTTCATTTCCGGCTTCGCGGACCTCACCAGCCCCTTGACCGACCTGACCCGGAGAGGTGCGTCAGATCCGGTCCAGTATCTGGCGCTACAGCCTTTTAACTTCAGAGTGGTCCATAGGCCGGGGGCGCAGATGGTCGTGGCAGACTTCCTCTCCCGCCCTCTTGAGGGGGGGAGTAGGTTAGGCCGGTGGGGGTATGTGGTGGCGGGCGTGGTTTTGGCTCGTCTGCAGCGGGAGAGAGGGGGGAGTGGCTCAGGGAACGGTGCCAGGTGGGAGCAATTCGCATCAGCACAGCTGATGCCAATCTAACTTTGTTCGTGTCTTTTTAAGAGCAGTGAGAGCGGCAGAGGAGAGAGAGACGAGGAAGACGCGGAGACCTCACTGCTCCGTGTGTGTGGAAACTGCAAATAAAGACCTATTATATTGCAACCAACCCTGCCGTGTCGTGCTGTCTCTGCGCCCCGAGAACCTACATCTGTGACAGGTGTTTTCCTTGAATTATTGAGATAAGAATGGTATATCTTTTGGTTAATTATCTTATCCATTAAAGTCTGTCCAAACAAGTTCATTAAACGTGTGTGTGTGAACCATTCAGTTAGAATTGAATTAAAGTTAGGTGATTTGAAAGTTCACACTTTAAATACCGAAAGTCATATTTACATTAGTATGCAGATTTGATTGGCTCAAATTAGACAATATTTTCACTTTTTGGTTGAGTAAAAATCATTATTATTAAATATTAGATTTAAATAGAATTCCATTGAAGTGATAAAGTCAATGATACATAGCCTATTAAAATATTATTTTTGTCATAATCGCAAGCTGTGAAATTGCTGTAAGTTTTAAGAAACGATCGTTTCTAACGTAATCGTGATTGCGGGTGCCTAGGGATAATTTGAGGCTGCAATATTTAAATGAACTTCCATACCTGGCAACCCGTCAACAGGGTCGTAAGTCGTAATCATGGCCGACTGTAGCCCGACAGACAATGCAAGGTAATCGCTCAGTCCAACAATAATAATGTATATATTAGCTTTGTTCATTCTAATTGACATAAATGGTTACAATGACAATTACACAATCAATTTATTTATTCATATATTGGCAGGTACCATACATTTGTAAAAGCCTTTTTTAGAGTCTCCAACTCCTCGTTTGTTTGTTTATCATGTCAGGCTGGCTTAACAATAATGGCCGCTACCCTCCCCGAACAGAACAATCCGTTGTACTTTTGACAATAAGAAAACACATTTATCTTATGTTCAAGTAGTTACTTCAATATGGTTATGTTGAAACTGTGACAAGTTGTATTATATTCATTTGTCAACCTTTCTATTTAACCGTCCCCTTCACTGTATCCACTGACTTGACTTGAGTTGACTTTGCATCTAAAACGATTGAAAAATGGAAGGTGAGAATGGTTAAAAAAGAGATGCCTAAGTATAATTTGTGAAAGCAGACAAACTGAAAGAACAAAAAAACAAAAGTATACATAATGTGAAAATAGCCTTTATTGAAATATCTGCCTGGCTATCTAATTGAAGCCCAGATTTTACAGAGTGGGGGAAGGGTGTTGATGAAGCAACCTACAGTGTTTGTTTTTTTCCACAGGTTCACATCAGGCCTTTTCTGACGTTGCTGGTTCTGAGTGTGTGTTCTGCCAACAAAAGAACCTCTCAAATAAGAATCACCTTCAGAAAACGCATCTCATTAGATGCAATTTTTGACAATCACGGTATGTAATAGTTATAGAATTTATTTTATTTAGAGATTGTAATGCATTTTAGCAATTCATGTTATTTGTCTTTCAGAGAAATTTGTGGTGGGAAACAAGCAGCCATTACCCATTGTCAATTTTGTAAATGTATCATTTTTACACATTCAGGGACCTTCATGAGGCATTTAAAAGGAAGACATGGTAAGTGTATTGATGCGGCACTTGAATTAATCCATAATCTGATCCACTCGTATGTGTGTCCGTGTGTTTGGGAAAGGTGGGGCAATTGTTTTTGCTGTTTAGGTAAAAATATGTACCGGATAAATAGTAGGCACAAACATATCACAAAGTTATATAACAAAAATCATCTTTTCCTCCTAATGCTATACAATACACACATGTAAAGGAATCTTTTTTGCACCGACACCCATTCATTTGTCAGTGAGCCACAGAGACCCCACATACATGCGGTAAATAAGTGGTTATTAATTAGGATGGTTGTGATTTGCACTGGTATGGGTCACCCCATAATACTCTCTTTAGGGTGCATGACCATTATAATTATCTAATGCCAGTGCTGTATTTTAACGATTTCTATCTCCTGTAGGAATGTTTATATTGACAGCTGTGATAATATTTCTTGTTTTTGTTTTTGCAGAGAAACCAAGCACTTCAAAACGAAAAGCCATCCCAGATGACTCCATAAATGATGCAAATAGTTCTGCCTGTGCACATTTTCCCCGTTCTATAAAAATTTCTGTTTATGGGCTCAGTTCCTCCAACCTGTTTATACCTTTTTGTTTTTTTGTAGTTTTATGTTTTCCTCCTCAGTTTTTTGAGTTGTGATTTTTGAGCCAAATAAAGACCTTTTTTCTTTTCCTTTTTCTGTTCATTCTGCTCATGAGTCCTCTTTAAACGTGGGCCTGACAGAACACTCCTGCCAGTATGGACTCAGCACAGGCATAACAGATGGCAATAGCCTTGGAAAACCAAGACACCCGCCTCACCCGCTAAGAGGAATTCCAGACATCCCTGGCTTCCCACATCAGCCAACTTACCTCACAAGTTCAAGCTCTTCACGCCCATGTCCTCCAGAACAGCACGGCCCCCGAGGCACCGACGGCTGCAGGAAGGTTGGCCCCCCAGAGAAGTTTACGGGGGAACAGGGATGGAACAGTCAATGAGAAAGGCTTTACACAGTCCATTTCGAACTAACTCCTCATGCTTTCCCCACGTTAAGGTCCAAGATTGCATTCATAATGACCCACCTGACCGGGAGAGCCAAGTCATGGGCCTCGGCGGAGTGGGCTTGTGACTCTCCACTCTGCTTCTTCACAGACTTTATATCCACCTTGCAGAGGGTCTTTGACCCAGTGTCAATGGACCGCGAAAAGGCTCAGGAGCTGAGTGGGTTGAGGCTCTGTTTGTGACTAAGTCATCCGGTTTCGCACCCTGGCTGCGGAGAGAGGGTGGAACTCCACAGCATTATATGATGTGTTCCTGAAGGGGCTAGCGGCCCCCATTCAGGACCTCCTCATTCCTTTGGATCGCAGCGTCTAAATCTGCAGGTAGATCCAGACAGATAACCGGCTCCGCCAACTCGGGCGACAGTGGAGCAGCAGCTCCACGACAACGCGCACCCCAGCACCGGGCGGGCCAGCTCCCCACTGTTCTCCGCCAAAACCCCGCTGGTCTTCTGCCACGGACGAAGAGGAAGACCCCATGCAGCTGGGAAGGGCCCGGCTAGAGCAAAGGCGACAAGAAGGCCGTTGCTTCTATTGCGGGGACAGTGGTCACCGCATCGTGGCCTGCCCAGCCAAGAGGCCCATAGGGGCCAGGCAGTCCGCTGCTCCCAGCTCCACTACACAAACTCTCACGGCCGTCAAGGTAATGCACCACACCACCACTGAGCACAACGCACTCCTAGACTCCGGGGCTGATGAGAGCCTGATGGACTGAACACTTGGTAAAGCTTATCCAGGCCAAGGCCCTGAACGGGGCAGAACTGTTCACCATCTCTCACGTCACTGAACCCCTCAAGCTAATTTGAGAATTTATAAGACCAAGGCCATGTCCCTACCCCCACATTGACCATACCACTGCTCCATAGAGCTGTTACCAGGCTCCAGTATTCCCAAACGGCGCCTATACTCCGTTTTGGGGCCAGAGAAGGAGGCCATGCGGGAATACATTCACACCTCTCTGGAAGCATGGTTGATCCGCTCCTCGTCTCCAGCAGGCACCGGCTTTTTCTTTGTGGGGAAGAAGGACGGGTCCCTAAGACCATGCATAGACTACAGGCCACTTAACGACATCACGATAAAAAACCGTTACCCTCTACCTCTCATGTCCTTGGTGTTTGATCAGCTCCCAGCTGGCCAAGGTTTTCACTAAGCTAGACCTCCATAATGCCTATCATTTGACCAGAATAAAGGAGGGTGATGAGTGGAAGACGGGGTTCAATACCCCAATAAGTGGACATTAGGAGTATCTGGTCATGCCTTTTTGGGCTGACAAACGCGCCAGCAGTTTTCCAGGACATGATTAATGATGTCCTAAGGCAGAGGTCTTCAACAGGGGGTCCGTGGAGGTACTGCAGGGGGGTCGCGAAATTTTTGGTTGCTAAGACAATTTTTTTTCCACAAATTTAAATGTCTTCAGAATTGTATTTATTGTCTTCTTTGTTACAAATTAACATAAATCCAACATATTGTAGCGAACGGATAAATTAGTGGAGAAGACATTATCTTTCAGTCCGCAAAACATACATCCAGCTTCCCACAACAGCTCTCTCAAGCTGGGCACCGGTTCATTCACAGCACCTTTCATGCTGATACACCAGCCAATCAGATCGCGTTTATGCTCACGCAAAGCTCAAAAGATGGTGGACTCCGGAGGCGGAGACAGCCTTCCAGACCCCCAAGCGTCGTTTCACCTTGGCCCCCATCCTCATCATGCCAGATCCCCAGCGACAGTTCGTGGTCGAGGTAGACTCCTCCAACGAAGGGGTCGGGGCGGTCCTCTCCCAGCGGTCTGAGCAGGATAGCAAGATGCACCCCTGCGCCTTCTTATCACGGCGGCTGTCCAAGGCTGAACGGAACTATGACGTCGGTAACAGAGAGCTTCTGGCGGTAAAGGTCACCCTCGAGGAGTGGAGACACTGGCTTGAGGGGGCTAACCAGCCATTCATTGTCTGGATCATAAAAGCCAAGACTAAATTCGCGCCAGGCGGGCTCTTTTTTTAACCGGTTTTCTTTTTCCCTTTCTTACAGGCCGGGGTCCCACAACATCAAACCTGACGCCCTGCCCAGTCTCCCGACCCCGAGCGTGTTGCCCAAGAGCCCGAGACTATCCTTCCACTAACCTGTGTGGTTGGAGCTGTGACTTGGCAGATAGAAGATGAGGTAAAGCAGGCTAACTGTGAGGTTCCACCACCTAGTGGGTGCCCTGCGAACCGTCTGTTTGTCCCGGTTGCGTTGTGCCCGCAGGTGATCCACTGGGCCCACACCTCACTGCTTTCCTGCCATCCGGGAGTTCGGCGAACGATGTTAGTCATCGCCCGGAGATTCTGGTGGCCAGCCATGGTCCGGGAGTACGTTGAGGCATGTTCGGTTTGCGCCCAAAATAAGTCCTCCTCCAGGCCACGCATGGGCCTCATACAGCCTCTACCTATTCCCTCCAGACCGTGGTCAGACATCTCCATGGACTTCGTCACGGGGCTCCCGGTCTCCAAAGGTAACACCACGGTTCTCACAGTTGTGGACAGGATCCACGGCTTTCCTAAGGACATAAATTGGGGCCCCCGGTCAGAAACTGTCTCCCTGACCTCAGGATACCACCCGGAGGCTAACGGCCAGACCGAACGCCTCAACCAGCAGCTGGAAACCGGCCTCCGGTGCCTGGTGGCCCAGAATCCCTCAACATGGAGCAAGTACCTGGTCTGGGTCGAGTATGCCCACAACTCACTGCCTACCTCAGCCACAGGTTTCACGCCTTTTGGTTACCTGCCCCCCATGTTCACGGACAATGAGCCAGATGTGTCTGTGCCCTCGGCCCATACCATGGCCCGTCGCTGTCGCCACATCTGGGCAGCAGCCCGGCAGGTGTTAATTCGCCAAGGGGATAGAGTGAAGAAGGCCGCGGACCGCAAGAGGCGACCCGCCCCCTCCTACCGGCCGGGTCACAGGGTGTGGCTGTCTGCTAGGGACCTACACCTCAAGGTTCCTTCCAGGAAACTGGCACCACGGTTCGTGGGTCTGTACCCCGGCGGCAGTTCGCCTTAGACTGCCTCAATCCCTCCGAGTCCACCCTACCTTCCACGTGAGCCAAGTCAAGCCGGCAAAGGAGAGCCCGATGGTTCAGACTGTCGTCCCGCCGCCACCAGTGGTGATAGACGGCGGTCCAGTCTACAAAGTGAAGCAGCTGTTGGGAGTACGCAATCTGGGCCGAGGTAGACAATACCTGGTGGACTGGGAAGGATACGGGCCGGAGGAGAGACAGTGGGTGCCGTCTCGGTTCATTGTAGACCCTAGCCTTATAAGAGATTATCATAGGGACCACCCTGAACGACCTGGGCCGTCAGGAGTCGGCCCTAAAAGGGGGCGTGTCACAGCCTGGTGAGATCAAGTTGGGGTTTTCTCGTCTTCGTGCCTTGTCATTTCCTGTTTTATTTTGAAAGATTAACCCCTCTCTCCTTTCAGGTCACTTGCCCCTCATGTGTCACCAGTCGAATAGTCCCCCGCTGAGCCCTGATTGTGTCCACCGGTTTCCCATTACCCTCACGTGTCTTATAGTCTGTTTCCCTTTCCCTGGTGCAGGAGTGTACTGACCATTCTGCAACTTGAGACTGTCGCCTTTAAGTCTGTGTTCCTCTGCCTGCCTGGTTCGGTCTTGCTTTTCCCCGTTCTATAAGAATTTTAGTCTGTTTATGGACTCAGTTCCTCCAACCTGTTTATACCTTTTGTGTTTTCCTCCTAATGGAGTGATTGAGTTTTGTGTTTTTGAGCCAAATAAAGACTGCCTTTTTCTGTTCATTCTGCTCATGAGTCCTCTCTTTAAACGGGGGCCTGACAGATAACAAACAATCTACGTCACCGCAAAGTACGACCATAGTCCGTTTTTTCCAATTCATGTCATCAAATCCACACAGCCACAACTCGATTGTGAGGTGGAGAAGTGCAAACTACTTCACTTAGGCCTTTTAGTAAAGGCCTAATGGCATCTGAGTGGGGTGACAAATGTGAACAACTCAACATTGCTGCCACCAATGACGGAGTTGATAGTGTGTTAATCTATCTTCTTTGAAGATGAGAGATACTCGAAACGGTGGTATTTCTTTTCGTTGGTTACGAATGAAACAGACAACTGGTGTCACTTGATTCAGTGGGAGGACAGTTGAACTGTCAGTGTCGGGGAACTGGTCGATCGCACCGCTGCATCCATCGTATGATGGGAATGTGGTGGATTTTCCAGGCACACTGGCATCCTCGGACATTCAAATGAAGGACATTGCTGACTTGGAAACTCACATGGTGGAAAGCAGCATCGCATGTGAGCCACCCAACCTCAACACACAAAAAATCTGTGTAATGACGGAGTACCTGGCAACAAAAAAGCGGATCCCATGTCTGCAAGACTTGCCTGTGAAGCTGAAGACTCAGGAGGAACAGCCACCACAATGTTTTGTGCCTTCTGAAAGTACCTGCCCCTACTGTCCAGGCCCCACACCTCCAGCACTGAATCCTTTTAAAGATTATCACCACTCAGGCAATGGTGTACGGCAGGGGTCTTCAACGTTTTTCAGGCCAAGGACCCCCAGACTGATGGCGAGATGCAGCAGGGACCCCCTGTTCTACGGAGTTTGGTCCTCAATCTTTGAGCTCGGCCCTCTTTAGACGTGAGCATGAATGGATCAGATTGTGCTGCTGTGGGACTGAAAGACAACGTCTCCTCCATCAATTTATCCGTTTCTACAATATGTTGGATTCATGTTAATGTGTATTTAAAGTCAATAAATACAATTCTGATTCTCAAGACATTTAAATTCGTGGAAAGAAAATTGGTTGACCTTTTTTTTTTTTATAATAAAAAATCCGCGGACCCCTGTTGAAAGGCCTCTAGTGTACGGGATAAGCTATGTCCATAAAGGTAAATCATCAATTATTTCTTACATGGATGTTCCCCTGATATAGATACATATCTGGCCTCCATAACAGCCAGACTGCTAAAGAAAGCTTTGTGTATGGATAAATCAACTTTTAATTTTCTTAATAGGTGTCTCAGTTGCTGAAAAAAGATTGCCCGACATGTGCTAACGTGAGATTACAGGATTATTCTTCAATCAAACACAACAGTGTCTTTCATGAAAAGGTTAAGCATATTAAATCATGTACTAATGGATATTTGTTTACTATCCTTAGATGTCGTAAGAGTATTTTAGCTTTGTTATTGTCAGGGTTGTGTGGGGAGGCAGGAGCCTTTAAACAAAAGAGACTTTAATAGTCAAAACTCCAACAAAGTAAAAAGGCCAACGGGCAAAAACACACACGAACGAGCAACATCCAGGACAAAAGACAATGACGCGACAAGTGACAGGAGACACACACAGCTTAAATACACAAGGGAGGTGCAGGTCATTGGACACAGGTGGAAACAATCAGACAATCACAGACGATGACAGGACGTGAAGTTACACAGGGAGACAAGAAGCAGAAAACTACAAACTAAGACAGGAAATAAAACTACACCGTGACAGTTATATCTCCCTACTAAAACAGCTGCAAATATGTGCCTGTATTAAGGGTGTTAGATTTACAAGGGCTCTATAATAAATGCTTGTACATCCGGTTTTGTATAATGGTCATCCATCCATCCATCCATCTTCAACCGCTTATCCGGGGTCGGTCGCGGGGCAACAGCTCAGCAGGGGACCCCAAACTTCCCTTTCGGGCCACATCTGCCAGCTCTGACTGGGGATCCCAAGGCGTTCCCAGGCCAGTGCAGAGATATAATCTCTCCACCTAGTCCTGGGTCTTCCCGGGGCCTCTTCCCCAGCTGGCCGTGCCTGAAACACCTCCTAGGGAGGCGCCCAGGCATCCTCACCAGATGCCCAAACCACCTCAACTGGCTCCTTTCGGCGCAAAGGAGCAGCGGCTCCTACTCCGAGCTCCTCGCGAATGGCTGAGCTTCTCACCCTATCCCCTAAGGGAGACGCCAGCCACTCTCCTGAGGAAACCCATTTCGGCCGCTTGTACCCGTGACCTAGTTCTTTTCGGTCATGACCCATCCTTCATGACCATAGGTGAGGAGTAGGAACGAAGATTGACCGGTAGATCGAGAGCTTTGCCTTCCGGCTCAGCTCTCTTTTCGTCTAGCGATGCGGTAAGCGAGTGCAATACCGCCCCCGCTGCTCCGATTCTCCGGCCAAACTCACCCTCCATCTTCCCCTCACTCGTGAACAAGACCCCGAGGTACTTGAACTCCTTCACTTGGGGTAAGGACACATTCCCTACCTGGAGTAGGCAATCCATCGGTTTCCTGCTGAGAACCATGGCCTCAGATTTAGAGGTGCTAATCCTCATCCCGACCGCTTCACACTCGACTGCGAACGCTCCAGTGAGAGTTGGAGGTCACAGACGGAAGATGCCATCAGGACCACATCATCTGCAAAAAGCAGCGATGAGATCCGCAGCCCCCCGAACTGTAGACCCTCCTCCCCCCGACTACGCCTCGATATCCTGTCCATGAAGACCACAAACAAGATTGGTGACAAGGCGCAGCCCTGGCGAAGGCCAACCCCCACCGGAAACGCCTTTGACTTACTGCCGAGCACCCGAACACAGCTCTCGCTTTGGGCGTACAAGGATTGGATGGCCCCAAGCAAGGACCCCTTCACCCCGTACTCCCGCAGCACCTCCCACAGTATCTCTCGGGGGACCCGGTCATACGCCTTCTCCAAGTCCACAAAACACATGTAGACTGGTTGAGCATACTCCCAAGCCCCCTCTATGATCCTGGAAAGAGTGAAGAGCTGGTCCGTTGTTCCACGACCAGGACGAAAACCGCATTGTTCCTCTTCAATCCTTGGTTCGACTATCGGCCGAACCCTCCTTTCCAGCACCTTAGAGTAGACTTTACCCGGGAGGCTGAGTAGTGTGATACCCTGTAATTGGCACACACTCTCTGGTCCCCCTTTTTGAAGAGGGTACCACCACCCGATCTGCCACTCTTTTGGCACTGTCCCGAGACTTCCACGCAATGTTGAAGAGGCGTGTCGTCCAAGACAACCCCCCAACACCCATTGCTTTTAGCATCTCTGGACGGATCTCATCAATCCCCGGGGCTTTGCCACTGCGGAGTTGTTTGACTACCTCAGTGACTTCCACCAGGCTAATTGACGATGATCCCTCCTCCGCCTCCAGCTCCGCCTCCACCAAAGAGGGCGTAGTAGTTGGGTTCAGGAGTTCCTCAAAGTGTTCCACCGCCCGATAACCTCCTCAGTCGCGGTCAACAGGGTCCCATCTTTACTGTACACAGCTTGGATGGTTCCCCGTTTCCCCCTCCTGAGGTGCCGGATGGTCTTCCAAAAACACTTTGGTGCCGACCGAAAGTCCTTCTCCATAGTTACCCCGAACTCCTCCCATACTCGCTGCTTTGCCTCCATCACGGCAGAGGCTGCTGCCCTTCGAGCCTGTCGGTACACTGCAACTGCCTCTGGAGTCCCACCGGATATCATAACCCGGAAGGCCTCCTTCTTCAGTCGGACGGCTTCCCTGACCACCGGTGTCCACCACGGAGTTCGAGGGTTACCGCCCCTTGATGCACCTAAGACCTTGAGGCCACAACTCACCGCCGCGGCTTCAGCAATGGAGGTTTTGAACATAAACCACTCTGGTTCAATGTCCCCTACCTCCACAGGAATGTGAGAGAAGCTCCGCCGGAGGTGTGAGTTGAAAATCTTTTGGACCGGGGCCTCCTCCAGACGTTCCCAGTTCACCCTCACTACACGCTTGGGTTTACCGGGTCTGTCCCAAGTCTTCCCCCATCCTCTGACCCAGCTCACAACCAGATGGTGATCAGTTGACAGCTCTGCCCTCTCTTTACCGAGTGTCAGAACATGCGGCCTCAGATCAGACGATACGATTACAAAATCGATCATTGATCTTTGGCCTAGGTGCTCTGGTACCACGTACACTTATGAACATCCTTGTCAGCCGAACATGGTGTTTGTTATGGACAATCCGTGACTAGCACAGAAGTCCAGTAACAAACACCCGCTCGGGTTCAGATCAGGGAGGCCATTCCTCCCAATCACGCCTCTCCAGTTATCTCCATCGTCGCCCACGTGCGCATTGAAGTCTCCCAGTAGGACTATGGAGTCCCCTACTGGAGCCCCATACAGGACTCCATTCAGGGTCTCCAAAAAGGCCGAATACTCTGAGCTGCTGTTTGGTGCATATGCACAGACAACAGTCAGAGTTTTCCCCCCCACCACCCGAAGGCGTAGGGAGGCGACCCTTTTGTCCACTGGGGTAAACTCCAATGTAGCAGCACTCAGCCGGGGACTTATGAGTATCCCCACACCCGCCTGGCGCCTCACACCATGGGCCACTCCGAGTAGAATAGAGTCCACCCCATCCAGGAGTGTGGTTCCAGAGCCGAGGCTGTGCGTAGAGGTAAGCCCCACCAGATCCAACTGATAACGCTCCACCTCCCGCACAAGCTCCGGCTCCTTCCCCCCCAGAGAGGTTACGTTCCACGTCCCCAGAGCCAGCATCTGCCGCCCAGGTCTGTTCCGTCTAGACCCCCCACTGTCACTGCCACCCTTGTAGCAGCGCACCCGACCCCATCGGTTTCCTCCACAGGTGGTGAGCCCATGGGGAGTAGAGTGTTGGGCTGCCGCGTCACTCCTTCGGGCTGTGCCCGGCCGGGCTCCGCGGTAAACCCGGCCACCAGACGCTCGCTGTCGGGCCCTCCATCTGGGCCTGGCTCCAAATGGGGGCCCCGGGCTTCCTCCGGGCCGGGTAACTCCTTCCCTCTTCCGTTCTTTCATGGGGGTCTTTGAACCATTCTTAGTCTGGCCCCTCGCCTGAGACCAATTTGCCAAGGGTAACCCTACCAGGAGCACAAGGCTCCCGACAACACAGCCCTCAGGTTCATAGGGACACACAAACCTCTCCACCACGATAAGGTGACGGTTCCCAGAGAGGGTATAATGGTCAATCTTGTTTTATTTAAACAAAGTTAGAGGTTGTTTTTCTATGAGAGTTCTATGTTCAGCAGGGCTTTGTAATTGTGTAAACAAGTTTATTTGCAGTTGGGACATTTAAAAGGCCTGATCCAGACACCATAGCGGACAAGGACCTACAGGTGGACATTGTCAAGGCGTGGTCTGATCTGGACCGGTCACAAATTGCTGAGGGCCTCATATTATTATGGAACAGAGACTCACAACAAGGGAGAGGTTGAGTACTGGAACTTGGAAGTGAAAGGAAGCTGGACGGTGAGGGATTCAGAGGAGTTATAATGTGGACGAGGAGTGTCTGAATACAGACTGTCGTTTGTCGTTGAGGATGGATGATGAGGAGGAAGATAGTCGGGACACTCACCACAGACAGGGGGGAGAAGAGTGGCGGGAAGGTGTTGTTACCTCAGACCCTCCTGCTTCAAAGCTTGTGTCGAAATATGAACCAGTACAAGGCGAAGCAATTGTATCGGCGCTCGGTTCGTTCGCTGCTGATCACGTGATCAGTGACGTCCGAAGCTTCGTTCCGGCGCACAGTCACGTGACCGCTTCGATTTGATTCAATGGGCTGGAAACAGGGTTCGGGCTTGTCGGTTTGATACAGTCAAAGTTGTTGTAGTAGTCGTAGCAAAGAGCAAATTTCCAATGGAACCTGTGGCAAAGAGGTCGCTCCGAGATGTGGCAGCACTTCAATTTGATTTCCTCTGACACGGTTGGCAATAGCAGGCAAAGTCTGTCATTTGTATTGTGTAATTATGGATGTTTAGTTTTATTGTGGAGACCACCAGATATTTGGCAGAGCCAAACATTCATCGGAGTGAAGACCCGCTAAAATATTGGGTCAAACACAAACATGTGTACCCACATCTATTTGTGTTGTCACGTAATCTTATGAGCATTCCTGCCTCATCGTGCCGTGTGAGCGTCTTTTTTATAAGACAGGGGAAATAGTATCTACAAAAAGAAACCAACTCAACCCCAATACTGCGAAGAAAATTGTGTTTCTCAATAATAATCACTGCCCCACTGACCTTTCCTCTGTAAATCACTTCCCACATTCAAGCAATTCACATAAGTCTTTATGACTGCCATGAACTGCACATGCAGTAGGAAGCACTTGCTGGTATTTTAAATTATATTACATATCTATATATATTCTATTAATTCTTCTGCTAGTATGATCATAAACATACATGCACAAAAGGTGCAGAAAGACAAGTGTTTGTTCCACTTCTTCCCAATGTACAGAGAATTGAAATACACAATTCAAACCTGAAAAACAATAGTTTTATTCATATAGGAATCCATGTATTTATTAGATGATTTATTGGTTCAACTTTTCATAATCATGTCAACCCACAGAGACTGGGCCAAAATATACTGGTAGGCTATTCGATACATTTGCACTATAGGTTTTCAACAGCAGAGGTCATCATAGAGTTTATGATGCATTGAATGAATGAACCTTTTTCCGATACAATTGGCTGGAAAGCTTCACTGGCTCAGAAAGCTTCACTTTGCCATCACTAGCGGTAAGACGACGGGACCCAGGAGGGAGAAGCAGACGATGGGGACGCAGGTAGGCCGATAGCGAACTATCCTATTACTATTATTCCGGTAGGGGAGCAATGCATCGGTGTGAGTCCTTACTCAGAAACGAGACCAGACAATGTGACTGTGTGAGGAAGGTGCTTTGACTGAGCTGATGAGGTAATGACGTGATGGTGCTGGTGATTAGAACTCAGGTGACAGTGATCTGTGTGATTGTGTGGTGGTGGAGCCTGGTTGGTCACTGACACATATCAGGTTTGGACCAAATTGTTAAAGTGATATATATTATAATTCTGTCATTTTTTTTTAAACTGACAGCACAATGGTATGCTCCATTAACTAAACCTTTGAACAAATTAATTTTCAATATGTTTTACAAATAGGGTCTTCTGTGGCGAATCCATATTGCTTATCTGTTGGCCACTCCACTCCACCTTGGATGGGAGAGCACGCCAGAGTTGGAAAAAGTTAAAAAGGCAATGAAAAGGAAAACTGGGGATTTCAAACATCCTGCCAAAAAAGAAATGAGGACATAATACTCGAACTGATTGAGTCAAAGAAGGTACACACATTGACAATCTTACTATTTCGATGCATGCAAGTTATTTATTCTACTATTAATAAAAGATGTGACATTACTGAAATGGGTCTCTGGTATTTCTGCCACAGAAAAAGGATCTGCAGGAAGCTTGTGACACCCTGAGTGTCTCCTCAGAGGCCTCCATAGCCGACATGCTGAACAGGCTTCAGGAATTATTAAACTTCAAAAGATGTTTACCCAAAGCGGTTTGTGAAACTGCAGAAAGCTGGCGGTGAGATGTTATTTGTGAAAATTCTTCTTTTTACATTCTATAAACTTTAGTTATATGATTGCCATTTAAAATCTTTTTTTATTCTGAAGGTGGAGTACTTCACTTCAGCTGTCCGCATGGCGTTGTGTATTAAGTCAACATTCTCTTCTGGAGTCCGCCAGAGATCACACGGACGGGCTGCTGAGTTTTAAACACTTCCCTACCTACCCAGATAGGATGGCAGCAAGGCATCCTATCACTATCACCAAGACATCAGACAGGTACTCCCTGTACGACAGAGTCCACCAGAAAAATCAAAGAAGGCCAGAAGAGAAGTTGAGAAGCTTAAACATCTGCCCCAGTTTACGGAGAGAGGTGAACTCAGCTGTTGCAGAGCAGTTCAATCGTGAAGTTTCTTCCGTAAAATATTCATTGTGCCAAATGAACGAGCCACACTTCAAACAAACCTTAAGGGTGCTCATCGAGCTGCATAATGAAAGGATAAACACAACCTTCCAGGCACAAATGGAGGACATGTGCAACACAGTTGTACATTGGACTTCATGGGATGCTGGGACTGCAGTCTGCCGGTAAGTTTGATTCGTATATACTATGCTATAGTAATTGTTCAAAATAATACTTATACAGGTTGACCTATATTTTTAATTATTGAGGATCGTAATTATTAATCTTTATTATTTTGTTAGAAGCAAAAGAAAATCCACTTCCTTCGATGGGCCAAAACGTCGAACATAAACTAGAAAATGCATTTCCTGCTGAAAATGCATTGGAATGCTGAAAGCTGAAACGAACTTCAGAAAATTGCTGAAATTACAGAAAGTTGAAGGGAATTCTAATACATTTGCTGAAATTACAGATATTAGAAAAGCTGAAAATACAGAAATGGGAGAAGCTGAAAGGAATTTAAAATTGACTGAAAAAGCAGAAATGAAATTTGAAAAATTCCAAAAAAATACAGAAATGAATATTAAAACATTGCTGTTAATAAAAGCATAAGAAAAGCTGAAATTATTTGAAAGAACTCCTGAAAATACAGGAAGTGGGGAAGCTGAATTTCAATAGATTTTCTAAAAAATACAGAAGTTGCAGGAGCTTAAATGAATTTTAAAAAATACAAAAATAACTAAAGCTGAGATGAATAAAAAGAGGTTTTAAATCGTTTAATATTAGTAGTAGTATTAGTTATAATTGTGGTATTAGTAGTACTAGGTTTAGATTAGATTCAACTTTATTGTCATTGCACAGGGTACAAGTACTGAGGCAACGAAATGCAGTTTAACATCCAACCAGAAGTGCAAAATAGCAAAAAGTGCGTGCATATGTAAAGTGTAATAAGTGAATAAATAGATATGTACAGTAAGAAATAGTTGTGCAATATGAACAGTAAGAAATGGATATACATTTACATTACAGGTCATTTAGCAGACGCTTTTATCCAAAGCAACTTTACACTTTAAACCCATGGCTTTTTCACATTTTTGCCCGGGGAGCAATTAGGGGTTAGGTGTCTTGCTCAGGGACACTTCGTTGTTATTGTCCAGGTGAGAAAGGGCAGAGTGTAATGCCGTGGAGATGGCATCCTCCGTACTCCTGTTCTTGCGGTAGGCGAATTGGAAGGGGTCCAGTGTGGGTGGTAAGCAGGTTTTGAGGTGAGCCAGGACCAGCCTCTCGAAGCACTTCATGATGGTTGGAGTGAGTGCAACTGGGCGGAAGTCATTTAGGCTCACTGCGGTGGAGTGCTTTGGCACTGGCACGATGGAGGTGGTTTTAAAGCACGTGGGGACAGTAGCTTGGGCTAGTGACAGGTTGAATATATCAGTCAGGACCTCAGCTAGCTGCCCAGCACCGGCCCTGAGCACGCGTCCGGGGACTGATAATCAAAAGTTCTTTTCATGGGCTTAGTTGAGGGTTTGCTGTCTTGTCTTGATTTAAGAGTTAGGTAAGGGGGAAGCAGGATCTGCCAAGCAGGCAGACACGAGTCTGACAGGATGGGGAGTCAGTTTATGCCCTGGCTGAGGAATGTAAGGTCTGCGGGTCAACTAGAAGATTTACCAGCCAAAGGGGGGTTAGAGACACACCAACACTATTCAACATACACACTCTGTTTACGATGTTTACGTTAAGTCAGGAGTCTGGACATTGGATGTGACCGGATCTTAGATGCGGGAGGTGGAAGGTCCTCCTCTACGCCAGTTTAGGGCCAATAGAAATCTTTCCTTCTCTGTCTTTCAAGGGTTATAAAACATGATGTTCTTGCTGATGTTAGTGAGTTGTTCTTCCGGCCTGTGTGCTGCCTGAACTGCTCCTGCCTTTGCAAACGCAGCGCTGATACTTGACCTGTGATCTGATAAATAGATCACAGGTCAAATAAATTTTAAATAAATAAATTTTCCAGAACGAGAGAAGTCATTCGGCTGAATTTTTGATAACCCCGACCGGGCTCCAAATCTTGAACACGTATTCTTACAGGACGCCATCAGGGCCAGCAGCCTTATGTCCATTAATCCTGCTCAGTGCAGCACACACGTCGGTGGAGGAGAGTGTGAGGGGCTGGTGGTCTGAAGTGAGCACAGCCTTGATGGCGGCCTCCTGGTTGTCCCTGTCGAAGCGTGCATAATAGCTGTTGAGCTCGTCAGGGAAGGAGGCATCATTGTTTTGGTGTTGGTGGGTTTGTAGTCTGTTAGTCAGTAAGCAGGGCTTATCACGCCGTCCCTCGTGCTGCACTGGGACACTCTGACCACTTCATGGTCCATCTGATTCCTGCATACAGGCAGAAACTAAAGCTCTGCAAACCTGTGGTGAGGGAATTCAAGAAGTGGACAAACCTGGTTCACAGCGGAACTCAGAACACTACGCCTGTAGAAGGATCAGGCATTTAGGAGTGGGGACAAAGACTTGTACACAGAGGCAAAATACAAGTTTAGCAAGGCGGTGAGAGACGCTAAACGACTGTACTCTGAGAAACTCCAACAACAGTTCTCAGCAAGTGACTCTGCTTCGGTTTGGAGAGGCCTCAAACACCTCACTAACTACAAGCCAAAAAAAAACCCCACTCCATGAATGACCTCCGCCTGGCAGACGAGCTGAATGAGCTCTACTGCAGATTTGAAAGACAATGTCCTGATCCTATCCCCCACAGCTCCACCAACCTGCCCCAGTTCCCCTCCCCTCCCTCCCCCAGCCCATCAGGTGCTCACGCCTCTTCAACTATATCACCTTCCCCCTCCCCCACCAGCAACGACCCTCTCTATTCTGGAGAGAGACGTTAACCGGCTCTTTAGAAGACTAAATCCCCGTAAGGCAGCCGGTCCGGACTCCGTCTCCCCTCACTCCCAGAACCATTGTGCTGACCAGCTGTCTCCGGTGTTCACTGACATCTTCAACACCTCCCTGGAGACATGCCACGTACCAGCCTGCTTCAAGGCCTCCACCATCATCCCTGTTCCCAACAAGCCCAGGATCACAGGACTCAATGACTACAGGCCCGTCGTCCTGACCTCTGTAGTCATGAAGTCTTTTGAACGGCTAGTCCTGACCCACCTGAAGTCCCTCCTGGACCCCCTGCAGTTCGCCTACAGAGCCAACAGGTCTGTGGACGATGCTGTCAACATGGCCCTCCACTACATCCTCCAGCATCTGGACTCCCCAGGAACCTACGCCAGGATCCTGTTTGTGGACTTCAGCTCTGCTTTCAACACATCATCCCGTCTCTGCTGCAGGACAAACTCTCCCAGCTGCACGTGCCCGACTCCACCTGCAAGTGGATCACTGACGGTGAAGCTGGGGAAACATGTCTCAGCCTCTTGGACCATCAGCACCGGTTCCCCCCAAGGCTGCGTTCTTTCCCCTCTGCTCTTCTCCCTGTACACCAACAGCTGCACCTCTAGTCACCAGTCCGTCAAGCTCCTGAAGTTTGCGGATGACACCACCCTCATTGGACTGATCTCTGGTGGGGATGAGTCCGCCTACAGGTGGGAGTCTGACCATCTGGTGTCCTGGTGCAGTCAGAATAACCTGGAGCTCAATGCTCTAAAGACAGTGGAGATGGTTGTGGATTTCCGGCGGAACAGAGCCCCACCCTCCCCCCGTCACTATTGTGGATTCCTTCCGTTTCCTGGGCTCCATCATCACCCAGGACCTCAAGTGGAAGCTGAACATCAGCTCCATCACCAAGAAGGCTCAGCAGAGGTTGTTCTTCCTGAGGCAGCTGAAGAAATTCAACCTGCCAAAGACGATGATGGTCCACTTCTACACGGCCATCATGGAGTCCATCCTCTGCTCCTCCATCACCGTCTGGTACGCTGCAGCCACAGCCAAGGACAAGGGCAGGCTGCAGCGTGTCCTCCGCTCTGCAGAGAGGCTGATCGGCTGCAATCTGCCGTCCCTGCAGGACTTGTTTGCTTCCAGGTCTCTGAAGCAGCTAAAAAGATGGTAGCCGACCCCTCTGACCCCGGACAAAACCTGTTTGTGCCCCTTCCATCTGGCAGGAGGCTGAGGTCCATCAGGACTAAGACCTCCCCGCCACACGAACAGTTTCTTCCCGTCGGCAGTCGGGCTCATCAACAGAGCCGGTCCCCCACTGACTGACTAGAACATTCCACCGGTCACACGTCACTTTAACTGCAATTCATCACTTTGTCGTCACTCGTCACTTGTTCGTTAGTGCACTTTATGCTTAATATTTCTTTTTAACTTTAATATTTAAAATGTTTAACTTTATTCCCTTGTTTTATACTAACCCATAGCCTTATTTACTAACCCATTGCATTAGCATTTCATTTTACTTTATTTTATTACTTGTGCACTGCTGTCTTGTCTATTGTCACATTGTCTACTGTCACGCACCAACCGCCAAGACAAATTCCTTGTATGTTTGGCATATTATGGTAATAAATGTTTCCTGATTCCTATGTAGAAAACACCAGTGTGCAGAGTAGCTTGTTGGTGTGAGGAGCCAAAGTGGACAGCTTGGATCTCTGAGCTGTATTTGAATGTGTAGTTTTCAGAGAAGTCAATGTGGATCACTGCCTCCTCTTTTGACAGGTTCTTCTTTAACTCTCTGCAGTACGAGTACTGTTGATTTATGTTGAATGTGTGTCTTTTGAACAGTGTGGAATAACTCCACAAGATTGTCTTGTGTGTCCTTCATTGTGATCTTGACACTGGTCGGACCCTCCCTTGCATCTTCCCTTGCTATCTCTGCTGTGGCCCATTGAGTGAACGCAACCTTTGCTGAGCCATCAAATCTGGAGAGCTGAACAGTCTTGTCTTTGCATTCCTCACACTCATCATACATGCACATTTTCCTCGAGGTATCACAGGTTATCATTTTAGTCAAACTCTGTAGATCTGAAGTATCTATGAGCCTCAAATTATGCAATTTCTCAATGAAAAATCTGAGATTTTCATGGATTTTACACAGGCATGTATTCCGGTCAGAGAGAGTGGGATGTACAACCCAAAATGGGCGAAGCTTACAGAAAAGGGAGTATATGTTGTTTGTGTTTTCAGTAAGACATTGTGTCAGCCAGAAACCTTTTCTGCTTCTTCACCTTCTTTGTAATTGTTTGTTTTCGTCCAGTCGTTATCAGACTGTTGTCATGTCGAGTGAAGAAAGTTTTGACTTTGGACTTGAAAGCAGCAGTAAACCTGTTTGTGGGATTTCTGTTGGTGGAACAGAGGTCTTCACTCTGAACACTGCGACGCTTCTTTGAAAATCCAAGGACATTTTATATATTAGTAATATTATATTGAGTAATAAGTGTGTGAGTGATTTAGTGAGTGAGTGAATGAACAAAACAGGGTTAAGTTAACAAAAATACTACTACTACTAATAATAATAATGTTTAGCCTATATAATAATCCTTGATTTCTCACATCCCCACATTGAAATGGGAAGCAGAACCACCCTGTCACATCCCTTACCACCACGTCACAATAAAACATGTGACGGGGTGGTAAATTTCAGCCCAAAGATCTCCCATGTGGTTAAGTTCCTCACCTAGCATACATGCATTTTATCTGAAATATATATATTTTTGCATTAATAATGTAAAATAAAAAATAAAAATCAGTTTTCCCTCTATTTTGCGTGACAGGGTGGTTGGTTTAAGATGGACGGAACCGGCCTAACATGAAAAATCAACAAATAAAGAATGTAGAGGAATGTCAGTACTTGCCTGCTTTTCTTGGCAGCAACGAGACTCCAATGATGTCACTTCCGCTTTGTGATGTCATTTAAAGCAACAGTATATTATTTATAGATAAAACAAGTTAGTGTGACGGGGTGGTAAGTCAAACTGGGGGACGCACACACATACCAACATATTTACAAAAAAAATAAGATTTATTTTGAATAAAATATATCTTATGTGAAAAGAAACACATATAATCCTAAAAATAATAAATTATTTTAAAAAATACATAACTTATTTGGTGATATTTTAGATGCAAATGTCATGTTGGTCAACACAGACATGTGAAATCGGCTATGAACTAATGAAAAATTATTCAAATAGAATGTTATTCTTTTAAAAAAATGTTTTTATCATATTAACAAGAACACTTTAATGAATAACCTTAAAATTTGTAAACACATTTTGGGACATGTTTGTGCCTTATGCATCTCATCAAACGTGGACCCAAATGGCACCCGTTTCGTAGAATGACTCATTTCATGAATACTCTATTGAACACCATTTCATGTGAAATCTCTTTATTTCCCTTGCCCTTTTAACAAATCATTAACTACGTATTGCGCCTTGTTTGAAAAAGTTATCAATTATGTAATGTTTAAGAAAAATCTACATACATATTTTCAAATACATCTAATCACATTTTGAACTAATGACAAAGTCTGCTGAATTTTTACAAAATTATATCGGTTACATTTCACTAACCCTATTAAATTGAACACAGTGTATCCTATTTTTGATTCAGCTTTGCAACTGACATCTGGTATCTGTTTCTTTGTTAGTGGGAAGACTGGCATTGCATGCTGTTCACCAGTGTATTGTAGTCTGGTGTGTAACTTGACACTGCGACTATGAGTGAGTCTTGCAGGTGTGCATCAGTGAGGCGGGTTCTGTGTTTGTTCTTGATGACGTTCATGTCAGAAAATGATTCACAGAGATAGGTTGAACCAAACAGGCTGGCAACCTTCATAGCTGCTGTGCTTACACCACTGTACTTTTCTGTGTCAACAAGGCTCCAAAAGGTTTGGTGCAGTCATTTTGCAATGTTACAATTTCAATCTCCACCTGTGCAGCATCCAAGTTGAACGTTGCACTTAGGTGCTCAGTTATGTCGGGAGTGCCAGGAGTTCTTCTTTAGTGGAGAAATCTTCAAACACCATCCGGATATAGACTGACAGCTGCGCTGTACTGCTGTTGTCCACGGACTCGTCGCACTGTACGCTAAACCACCTGCACCGCGCCAGATCCCCGGTCCAGCTGCTCGGCCAGGTTAGTGGACATAGCTGACACCCGTCTAGTCATCGATGCCCCCAGTTGGACATCGGAGAGAGTGGAGATTAAATCGGTTCCATTTTTCTCGTCTTTAAGTTCGGTGTTGGCAATAATCATCATTGCTTCTTTGAAAACTTCTCCGTCTGAAAAGGCCTTCTTGTTTACCAGGAGATGTGCAGCTCTAAACGAGGCTTCGGGTGCTTTTTGGGAGTTCTTTGCCGGTTTGGTAGCTTTTGTGTGTAGCGATGTGTCTCTCCACATTGTGCCGCTTTGCCGTCGCCACAGTCGCCCTGCAAATGAGACAAACGCAGTTTTCTTTCACACAAAAAAATTCTTCCTCCCATTCACTGTGAAAATGATACGTTCTCTTTACATTACAGGTCATTTAGCAGACGCTTTTATCCAAAGCGACTTACATTACACTTTAAACCCACATTTCACATTTTGCCCAGGGAGCAATTAGGGGTCAGGTGTCTTGCTCAGGGACACTTCAACATGGAACATGGGGCAGCCTGGAATCAAACCACCAACCTTGTGCTTCCCAGCACACCTTCTCTAACCCCTGCGCCACGACGACCCCCATTTATTAACACTAAAGATGTCAAAATAATACTGTATGCTATAGTATTAGCATACAGTATCAGCTTTGATTTTGGTATATAATCAGTGTAAACAGACTATTGCAACATGACAGGAACACTAAGAATCCTTTACTTTTAACTTAATATCTGTATTTTGCCTTGTAGCCTGAACATACAGAACAGTACAGACCAAAAATTGAGGTTCTGAAGAAAAAGAACTCCCTTGTCTGTCGATGATGAACTCACAACACTAAAATTAACACTTATTTAGTGCGAAACATCACAGTGTAGCTAAATGCAAAACACTATTGCAACCAAATGACATTTTTAACACACTACAGTGCACTTCTTTATGATCAAAGAGAATCCTTTAATTATTTGCAACTGACAAACTTGACAAAAATGTTTAGAAATAATCCAAAAAAATCCAAAGGATGAGATCAGAACCTTCTCTTTTAACAGTATTGGCCACAAAACATTTCTGGCTTCTAGGTGTCCTTCAGTGGCCCAAGAACTAGAAAAGTCTTAAGCAACAGAACTGCATTTTAAAAAGATCAAGCTTGACAATGTCTTTGTACTAAGTCTGGCTCGGTGAGGCCGCATTATAAGGCCTCCATGACTAAACACCCTTTCCACTGGCGCACTGGTGGCAGGAACTGCAAGCAGTTTCATAGACACATGATAAAGCCTTGGGAAGACCTTTTTGATTGAGTAGAGGTGTGGCAGATATCATTTATGGAAAAGTGACTCTGCAAAGACCTGCTTTCATCAATGGGATAATTTCTCTCTAGTGACGGTGTGGACAGAGGTCTAGTCATGTTGGTCACAGTGGGACATTTGACCAGCTTCATTGTTTTCAAGCCTACTCTGCTGATATGGAGGAGAAATCTGCACAGCTCAATCAAAGCAGTTGCTGGGGCTGCTTTATGAATACATGTAGGGGGCGCTGTCAAGCCAAAATGCTATATGGAAGCATTGAAATCATAAGGTAACTACATCATTAACTTTAAATGTGTTTTCCAAGTTTAGTAAAGATTGGAGAATATTTAGTCACTCAAAAGTACCTTAGTTTTTACCTTAAAGAACAGGTTCCAACGGCAATCACCAAGGCCTTTGGATTGTTTTGTTCATTTTTGAAGCAGGTTTGAGAAAGTATAGCATCTAGAAACTGCAAAAATTAGAGGGAATATTCACAAAACATATATATAACTGATTCCTGTTCATTTAAGAACATGGTCCCAAGAGACTTTATTTTAAGTCTCCCCGTTATACATATGTCCAAAAATCGTCATACATGTAGCACGTAAGTGGGCACTCAGGCTACTTCATTAAAAACTGCCACATGATCACGTGCGAATCGGACCCAGTGTCTGGTAGAAGTTAGCAAAAACAAGTTTTTCTCTAAATGGCGGAAAATCTGGTTAGGCACATTTGCCTACCATGACTTTGAGTCAGGTTTGAGCACCGGTCTGAAAAATTTCGATAAAACTGGGCAAAAATCTCCCCAGAGGAAGCACTTTCAGGGGGCACTAGAGACATTTTTTCATACCCAAATGCGCAACCAAGAATATTTTTCTTACTTCTGATGAGTACACCAAAATTGAAGTTTTTGAATATGTTAAAGTGTGTTTAAAGCAGAGAAATAATAAGAATAATTCTTCTAAACAAATCCTCAGGCCCTATTTAAGATGACCTAACATTTGTCTGCGTGCACTCAAACCGCACCACCGGTTGACATGGTGGTTAGTTGCAGCAGTCACATACTTAAATATGTTTTTTGAGTCAATCTTAAAAACAACATAGTTAAATACTCCCTCGTTAGATGGAAGGTCGGCTGCATCGGCTGCGCTGGCCGCTCCCCCCCGTCGCACACCTCAATAGTCACAAGAGACAAAAGGTCGATTGGCCTCGACAGAAACTCCTCAAAATGCAAAGCACCAATAGCTTGACACCTAATCAGTGAACAAACACCATGTGGTGTTTTGACAAATGAGAGTTTGAGGCTAAAATAAGACATTTTATTTAGTTTACAAGTTTATTTAAAGGCCCCGGGATGCATTAGACACGTGGTTATACTGTGTGGCCCTTTCTCCTCCGAACTTCACTAAAACAATTTGAACATTTCTTAGAAGGATACTGTTCAGTATGTTTCAGTCTCTGCTGTCTATAAACTGTAAGTTGACGCATTGTTGAGCTTATTCTACACCACAGATACGTTGTTCCCTTTGATTACCCCACGCAGCGTTGTGCCCGTACGGTTCCCAGTGGAGGTAAACTGTAGTATTCTCCCGGTCGGGACACGTGATGTGGAAGTTAATGCGGAGTTTGTTGTTTCTTCGGGGCTCTGGGGGGAAGGAGGCTGTTGCATAAAGCTTGAGAAGTTCACGACGAAAACTGTCTGAAATAGTTTGGCTTCAACTTCGAAATAAAAGACAATTCGAAAAACTTGATACATTCTGCTACAACGGGCACATTTGACACATTGAGGGAAATTCGACCAGGGATATGTGATATATATGTATAAATAAAAAATGTCACTGTCAAATATTAGAGGGTTCTTCTATTATTTGTAACCGATCCGACTGCTTTGCACAAGAAATACCACAAAGGCTAAATCATTATGAAAAATAATCTAATCTGATTTGCTTGAACCCGTTAGTCTCTAGGATAGTACGGTTTGGATCGTGTGGGGGGATTCTTTTGGCATCGGATACAAAAATGAATTCGTTATTTGGTCAAAGAATGACTTATTTAACCTGGTGTTAAATGGCTTTAGCGCGATGTACTTTATTCTGACAAGCCTAAGCGGAAGTAGATCCTTCACACCACGGACACCTCGAGCAGCTCCCAGACCGTATGACCGCCGTTACAGGACGTACGTCGCCTCAGTTGAAGACCTAAGCAGAACTTTATTATTATCAGAGCTTACAACGAGCGAGTGGTCACGGGAATGGCGCTATGATGTCCTCCACACGGACAGACACCCGTCGGAGCCGCGGAGTTTCCTGTCGCCACACTGGGAAAACACTCGGAACTTAGCAGGCAAGTGGTGGCTGGAGCGAGCCTCCCTTTGTGTCCACACTTCTTCACTCCACTTCGCTCCTCGTCTCTCGAGGAAGTGAAACTACACTTTTTATGCTCCGCTCGAGTGAGGAAACGGCGGAGTGCGGGTCCCGCGGGACGTGTTGTCTCAACGCGGGGACACACGTCCCGCTTCTGGAGGTTCGGTAGTGAATGCACTGATTTAACATTATTCTGCCAGAACACGTAAATAATCGAACTAGACCGTTGCCAAATTCATTAAAAGTAAGTTTAGTGTGTTAAGTAGATATATTTGGCGTCTTTAAAGTCATCTAACACACTTTGTGGTGATTTAGTAATTGCACAACTTGTCCACATCGCAGTGTGTGATGTCCCACCGCGCTGAACTCTTCTGCATGTCAGAAGCTGGTCGACCCATATTTTTAGACTCTCCAGCCTGGAAGGCAGCGATTGGTCTGATAACTACATCCGTTACGGAGTCTCACATTTCCGGTTTCATAGCCTAGAAAAAGGGTTGGACGCTCGCAAGGAGGTGTGATAAGGACGCGCAAGGGACTCTGCGTCTCTCTGAAACGCAGAAGCATAAACTCTGCTTAAGGACGCGGACGGCCTCTGATCCTTGGAGGAAGATCTCGGTCGAGGGGAACAAAGTTGTGGAGGGAAAAGCAGCAGTCAAAGTCCATGATAAATAAATAAACCAACGACTTCCACACACAAAGACTCCTCAGGGCCTGTTCCTCGTGAAAACTGATGTTTTCAGGATGAGATGACGTAGATCAGGTCTTTTCGGTTCCCTGAAGAGTTGAGATGAATATTCTCATTGGATGATGATCCTCATGAAGCCTCCTGCCAGCAGACACATTTAAAGAAACGTAATCTGATTGATTAGAGTGACGAGGCACCGGGGGCGCTGTCAGTTTAACTTTATTTATTCTGTTAAAATCCTGGTTTCGGTGATCGACTCTTCCGCCTTTTAATGTAAGACGATTATCCTGATGATTGATATCTGGTTCAAACCAACGAGACGGTTTGAGCGCCGATCCGCCTTCGAGGAACCGAGATAGTCTGATGTCAATCATCTCGGTAATTTGAGTTGGATAATCGGACATTTGATGGACTTCGTTGAACCACGTACGAGGAACAGGGCGCACGTTGCTCCACCTGTTGTTCTGGAGGTGAATCGCTTTGCGACGCACGCAAGACTTCAGAACCAGGAAGTGAACCGAGTGCGTCGACACGACGTAAAGACGCAGACGCGTGCGCCAGCCTTTAAGGGCGTAAGAGTGGACTTCAAAATAAGAGCAGTTTTGGTGAACGTGATGGAACATATCAAATTCATTCAAAAACATATTGACAACAAATTGATACAATACAAAGGATATACAGTCTATAAATGATGCATGCACACTATATTGAAGGAAAAATGTAATTTCAGTTTTGTCATTAATTAAGAATACATTTCCACAGGATATCAGGACATTCTTATTTAGCATTTCAAAATGAAAGCACTTCAAAATCCCGTTCATGAGCCAACTTCTGTAGCATTTCAGATTAGATTTGAAAGGAAATGGTCAACAGTTCCATTACTATTTTACTTCAGAGGTGATGAAGTCAGTTCATATACGTCACAAGCATAGTGCCTAGTATATAGTGTAGTGTGTAGTGTATATAAGTAATGTGCGGCCTGGCTTAACTGTTTTTCAAAGTGGAGGCTGGCTTGACCGCAGTCCTGCAGCCGTGTTTCTAGCTGCTGGCTGAAGCCTCACAGATCGGTGTGGTGTGTCTGTTGTGTGCGTGGTAATTGGATCGCTGTTCAGTCAAGTTGCTACCAGGTATTTGCAGGGTTCACTGACACTAAAATGTAACTAATATCAGCCCCTCTCACCATAGCATCCCTCTCTGCACTGCAAGTACAAGCTCAACGCCCTGGATGTTCAATCTCCTCAGAAATCTGCTAATGTGCTTAGAGCTTAGTTGTCTACCTCGAACCGAGTCACGGGACAGGAATTCCTGAAGGGAGGTTTGGTCCGGCAGCCCGGTTGGATGTGGGACCCTCTCTTTGCTCATCTAGGGTAGCCTGGTTCATCCAGCAACATATGTAGGCTTCATACGCATTCAATTATAAAACCACACATACATCCATATATACAGAACTAGATCCAAAATGATCAATTTAGTTTCCAAATATTTAGGACTACGGCTGCAACAACGAATCGATGAAATCGATAAAATTTGATTATTGAAAGCGCTGGCAATGAATTTTATTATCGATTCGTTGTGTCACGCGATTATTACGTCACTCGACGAGTTGCGGAGATGCGCGCAGACAAAGAAAATAAAAGAGCTGAGCAGACGTAGAGCAGCCAGCAGCATTGTGAGTCACATGACGTCTGTCCTGCGAGCATTGGGGGGGGACATGACAGGGAGCACCGCGTTGTCCCGTTTCAGTGAGAACGAGGAGCCTCCCGTCATCCAGCTGATCAAGCTAGCGTTAGCTCGCTAATGACAGCAGTGAAGGAGTTAGCCAGACTGAAGCCTAGTTTATGCTTCTGCGTTTTCAGAGCGACGCAGACGCAAGACCCCCTTGCGTCGCTTTTCTTGCGTCCTTGTGTGTGTCAGACATTTTTCTAGGCTTGCGTAGCTTTCGAACGCAAGCGACACCAAGCTGCGATCGGTCCGCTAACTACGTCCTTTACGGAGTCTCACATTTCCGCTTTCACAGCCCGATACCGCCATTATTAAAACAAAGGATGTTTACGAGCTTTTGTCGGAAGAAATGCGTAAATATGACGCTTATACAAGCGGTCATTGGCGGGTGTAGAAGCGGGTTGGATTCACGGAGGGAGATCGGCCGCAAACGCCGGTTTGCCGGTCGAGAGGAACAAAGTCGTGGAGGAAAATACGGGACAAATGTGTCCTTGATGAAAAGCAGCAGTGTGGATGCACGGGGCAATAAAGTCTATGACAAATAAACAAACAAATAAATAAATAGACGTGACTCTCTAGGTCGTCTTCAACAAAACACGTCACTCCGCCTGTTGTTCTGGAGGTGAATCGCTCTGCAACACACGCAGGACTTTACAACCAGGAAGTGAAACCAGTGCGTCGACGCAACGACGCAGACGGCGGCCTTAAATTTTCTGATTTGTATTTTTATTTTTTTATAAATTATTATGTTCAAGGAGCATAATTTAGCTTTTTAATGCTGTTTTTTTATCCAATTCATCGATTAATCAAGAAATAATCGACAGATTAATCGATTATCAAAATAATCGTTGCAGCCCTATTTAGGACCTTGTCTATGGAGACCTTTTAGCTGATCCATTACGTGTGGTATGTATTCATGTATTTTGGAGGTTTTGGGAAGCGGAGGCAAACAGGCAGTACATCGGTTGTGTATCTTGTTATGTGGAGTGTGGAGAGTTGGACTAGATATTGAAACAAAGCGGGGTCACCACGGTTACAGAGAGGCGTTGTAAGAACATTTTGCTGACGAGCTATTGAACTGGGATCTCCAAATCTGAATATCTTGCATTGCATGGATGCCCTGTAAGAATGAGATATTCTACAATACATTTGATTGAGGACTTTATTGCATAATGGAAATAAAACTTTAAGCATTATTTGCAATTATGTGTGATTAAAAAAATGAAAATTTGAAACCAGGTCATTCCACATAAATGCACATTTTTTAAACGAGATTCAGGACGATTTGAAGACCGAATGACATTGCTAGTTTATCGGTTTTGTTGCAAGCTGTAACTTGCTGTCGTTTATGTGGAAATTATTTGACATTCTGAACGTTCAATATTGGTTACACTTGAGCACACGCGGCTTTAATATGCACAGGAAATAGTCACTATGATTGAAGGGTTTAGTGGGGCTGCACGGTCCGGCCAAAACTCCATATCCCGCTATTAAGAAAGGTTCTGACCCTACTGGTGTTTCAAGGAAACACATTCATTCATTGACCCCGAAAAGGACCCGGCTACCCGAACAGCTGTTTGCCGCTCGCCAGCCAACTCGCTGCAACTGGCTAGTTAGCGCGTTAGCTTGTTGTGGCTGCTAGCGTTGCCACCAGAAGCTCGACAGACTTTGCTATAAATCGTTTTCAGATCCAAGTCGGATTTTCCAAAACCTAAAACCCTCCAAACAGACTCGGCTCCTCTGTTGGGCACAAGTTGTGTTGGTGCCTCTCTGGTCTCTCCAGTGTTTCCATGTAGCAACAGAGTTACTTGTTGTTGTGAGCTTTACCCAGCATGCAGTTCGGCCGGGTCATATTTATAAATGTACAATTATTGCTGTTACAAATTGTTTGTGTCACAAGCTGTTGTGTTGTTGTGTTTTTACCCCGTTAAGGAGTGTGTGTTGTTGTTGTTGTTATACCCATGACTCAATCTCAACACGCGTAAGACAAATGGCTCCGACCGCTGGGCGCTCATCCATGGCGTTAAAGTAAAGAGCACCGTCAGTTATATGAGCGGTGCTAGCAAACGTCATTCAAATCTGAACACGGTGGAAAGAAAGGTGTGTTTATGGCTGTCAAAATTAAAGAGCGCAAATCAGGTTGATGCGTGCGCGTAAATCAAATCGTGGGAGCAAACTGTCAGTGTCGCGTGACATTTGCTCGCAAAGAACAACAACAGCGAGCGTGTGGAAAGCAGAAGAGATGAGCCTTGCGAGGAAGTTGGCGTTTGGCGAGCGAGCAAATATCTGGTGTGTTTGTCTCGCGTGCCGGCTGTTGTGAGTCACATGACGCGTTACTAAAGACCAAAATGAGTGACTGACTGATGAGTGAGTGACTCAATGCGCTGAAAGTGTCGACGTCACGGGAGCGTCCCGTTGTCCCGTTTAATAACAGCAGTAAAGCAGTTTGCAGGACTAAGACACCGTTTTATTTACGCGCCTCTTTTGGAAATTTTCAATCTGTATTTCGTGCTCTGTCCCACTTCAGTTACCGTTGACAAATATATTTGTGTGTGTGTTGTACTTGTTAATGCTGTCATATACGGTAGTCTAGTGTGCTTGCGCATATACTGTGTGTGATACGGTAGTTGATGTTACGCCTGTGAAGGGAGACACACGGTGATCCATTAAACCAGCGCGGCTAACGAAGGAGCATTTATTTACTAATGTCATTTTAAATTCATCTCATAGCACTTGGTTGTTTTTTAGCTGTATGCATTTACTTAACTTGCACTACAATGATGGTAATAATTTAATGAATAATGAATGAATGAATGAATTTTTGCCATGTGAATTTACAGTTTTAGAATAAAGGGTTGGAAATTAAAGCTTTATAATGCTGTTTTTTTAAAAATCAGATTCATTGATTAACCAATGAATCGATTATCAAAATGATCATTAGTTGCAGCCTTAACTGCAAACTAAACCATGCATGTGCGTGTTATTAAAAGTTAGCACAAGGAGTATCCAGCATGAGCTAACACTTGACCAGAGCACAGTTGCTACTCTCGGTTGTAAGTGGCATTTGGCTGGTGGCTTAGCGGTTGCAGCTCATCTCAGATCCTCCTGCCGTGTCTGCATTGTGGAATCAGGCATTGCCTTGCTGCTGTCTCTCAACACACAGCCACTTAGAGTTCCCTTTGGCTTTCTAGATGCTCCACTGTTGTCAGGCCTTAGGTGTGGGCTTTTCTACAGACAACAGAACCCGATCGTACCGAACTCTTGACTGGTCACAATTATTTGCTGAGAGCGTCTGGGAGGTTGATGTTTCTTACATTGATGGTGGTTGTAATAATAATAATAATAATAATGACAAGCACACAACACAGGCGTGATTCTTTTTCCCATTTGCCCATTTTGTCTCTTTGGTTGTTAGCATCTTAGAAGTGTGGAGGAGAAATTAAACTGTTGCTGTACATACACGAACGTCAGTAAGAAAACATGGTGGCCTTACGTTTATTTTTCTCCATCGCCCGAATGCCACAGGCCTCTCAGCTGCACACTGTACACGTGTGATCGGTAGGGGACCTTTTCTCTCAAAGGCACTTGGTAATGGAGCATTGCTGTCCTTTACCCACCCAGTCACATGATCCCATGTTCATGCAAACAGCATGAGGCCTTCTAAGTGAAGCTCATCAGATATCTGTATAAAAGCTTGCTAACATTTATCACCTCTTCACAGCTGGCCAATAACTGCACAAAGCGGAAATGATAATAATCAGCCGTAATTTGTTATCAAAGTCAATTTTTAACAGGAAAGTATTGAGACCGCTGAATGCACCCCGGGTCAGGTGGGAGTGGAGGTCAATGGGTTCAAACAACAGCCATCTTCCAGCCACATGAAATAGACAAAAAGTAACTTTTGGTCTCTGATTACATATTCTGGCACCAACGGGAGCTCCGTCCTCAATCTAAAGGTGGAACTCCACAAATGAGTACAATGAAGGGAGATGTGCTTTTCCAAAGGAAACAGAGACACAGTCTTTTGAAATGAGTAACCCGACCCTTTTGGCTCTCGCGTTGCGTATTATCAACCTTTTATATTATTAACGTCTCACACACTGTCACAACAGACCCGTATCAGTGGAACGTGGATGGATAACGCTGTTTTTCCCCACTAACATGTGTCTTTCTAAGAAGGGAGACGTCAGAGATGTTAGCATGCCTTGGCACAGCTGGCTGACATCAGTAACCAGATCCATCACAACATCTGGCTCAGGCTCACGTGTGTGTATGTGTGCAATGTGTCTAAAGCTCTGTGGGACGCAGTGAGAATGCTTTGGGAACCTCATGAACATGGGACCTCCAGTGTTTCTAACTGACGTGTTGGTGGAATATTGGTGTGTCATCATCCTCAGGGTAAAAAGATCTTCTTTCTGTGGTGTGCCCCCCCGGTACCAGTTGGCCCACAGACCATCAACTATTGATAATGCTCCTGTTTATATACATTTTCTGGTTGACGTAAAAGTTGAGTTTCTAACTCTCCTGTCTTCTGTAAATCTGTAAATGGGGCACATTTCATTTCCTTTTGCTTGCATGTCAAGCTCTAATGTCCTCTTTGTCCACAGACATTTCAGCAGACAGAGGGGGCACCATGTCCACCAGCACCATGACCCAACCCCCCAGGCAGGAGAGGAAGGGCAGCTTCTTCAAGGTACCTCCTACCCCCATTAGGTACCATGAAGGGCAGGCGTATTCCAAAGTGACGCTAGCCTCACTGTTTCCCTGCAGCCTGCCCCAAAGCCTGCAGGAAGACATTCCATCACATGTCACTTATCCAAAGCCACTTACAATACGTGCATTTCAACCATAAGGACACAAGAAACGTTTCATCAAATGAGGCGATTTACAACTGGCTACAGATGAATGGTAAATGGACTGTACTTGTGTAGCGCTTCTCTAGTCTTCTGACCACTCAAACACTTTAACACTACACGACATCATGACAGATAAGACTTGTTAGTGTTTTTGGTCGAGGTAGAGTCTGAAGATGTAAAGGCTGTCTGCGGACCAAAGGGTCAAAGGGTCAGTCAGGCCGGGAATGTCGCTTCTCGCAGCAGAACAGCTGTTTATACTGTATTGTACAAATGAAGTGGCTGGAATCTTACGGTACATCGCGACAGTATACCAATTAAGGGTGATTTCATTAGTTCGAGTTGGTTTTTATTTTATTGCAGGGGACAGTTGAACTGGTGGAATTTCCTGCATGGTGCCGTCACGTCAGTGGCCGTCTAAAAATACGCCTCAGTCTTCCAAAAGCTGCCGTACATTTCCCTCCAAACCGCCAGTACTTTCTCCCTTTCCTTCCCCGGTGAATCTGCGCAGTAGCTCGGGCATCTGTTTTGAAGATCAACCTAAAAGAAGTGATGCAGCAGCGGGCCAGCAGTCAGAAGTAAATGGGATTTTGCATCTGATTCATGCCAATGACTGAAGAATGTAAATTTGAATGTCTGATGCAGAATACTGTCGGGGACTTAACTGTTTGCCTGTAACAGATCCACTGATTTCCTTAGAAACTGGCATTGCCCAACCACACGGATCATTCAGAAACTAAAGCAATGCAGTGTCACACTTATAATAACTCTTCTGTATTCCTATGAAACAAAAGCTATGACGACGTGTTTCTCTCGTTAATCAACATGGGAATGAAACCCCACAGGCCGTCTTTGTTTTAGGGAAGTTGTTGCTTAATGATCGCAGTCGGCGCTGACCTGACAAATGGGTTTCCTGTAGGAAAAGTCACCCAAAGGAGAGTTCAGACCATATTCTCTGAATGTTTATTGTTCTATTAATTGGAACAACAACATTATCATGAATTTGTTTGGATCGCCACTCCTCAATGATGGTGACCGTTGATATTTATTCCCACTGCCCGACTTTTCACAGAATCTTAACTAATACAATTTAAAAATAGTCCTCCTCTTCACCACATGAGAGCATTGAACGTGGGGAGGAAGCACTGACCGAATGGTCCATACGTGACGGTTCATTCACTAACGGGCTCTTAGGGATTCTCTCCTGCCAGCGCTTCTCTTCAGTAAAAGGGAAGTGGTAAGGCCGGGGGCGAGAGTCTCGTAGACGCACACACCTTTCTGTTTCTTAGTCTGAAGTGATATCTGATGTCTTCCTTGTAGTTGATTGACTCGTTTGCCTGTGAAATCGTCACACTGAAGAAGGAAATGGGGAAAAAGAAAGTGGCTGAAGAAGATCACGTGACTGATCCACTCCTTGGGTGAGCACAGTGCCGGCACAGTTTTCTGCTCCTTGAAGGCATGTGAACGCATGTACACATGTCCAAGCCATGTAGCCATGTGATGGTAACTGCAGTGCTGTTCTGCATGGCCACCAGCAGAGAGCGCTGTTTAAAAGCCTTCAGGATCCATCCGGGAGCCCTTGTTTAGTGCCTGTGTGCTCGGACACATGTGGTAGATGGTCCTGCTGTTGGTAATAAGCAAATATAGGTACTTCCATCGGACTGGAGGAAATAATCTGTCAATCATCATCACTGTTTGACCTCACACGTCTAAATTTGAACCCATTTAGTCATGTATGTTTACGTATTAGATCGTGTTTGAACACTAGAAAATCCGTCCCTCCTGAAGACAGAAGTCCCCTCGTTCTTACGTGGACAGCTGTTTGCTCGGGTATTCTATGTTTGACTTTGGTTTTCAGACTGGGCGAAGAGGTGGGCGGTCTCTTCTACCAGGCGTCCCCTTGCACCGGGATCAGAGCGGGGCTGGTCGGAGCCAGAGACTCGGGCTACGACTCCCTCCGTCGGCGGCTCAGTGTTCTGGACCGACTGGTGCAGACCCACGGCGTGTGGCTGCAGCTGGGCCTCAGCCACCAGGACGCCACGCGTGTTCTGCAGAGCCGACCCGACGGGGTAAAGCTTAAACCAGACCAGAACCCCAACACGTCCTCCGTGTAATGAGAAACCATACACCACTAACCACATCCGACACCGTGATGGCTACCATCAATTCATCTTAAGCATAAAAGGGTCTCAAATGACTCAAATGAGCACTTTCCTGTCTCTGCATAGCATTTATTTCTCTCAACCTGAAAATCTTCCTGCCTTTAGGAATCCAGACAAAGACTATGCATATTTGTTTTTCACCTCAAGAGCCACAGCTCTGACTTTCCCCACATATTCTGCCTCATCAGGACTTTGTGGTTTGACTGACAGTGCAGAGCTGTGATCACATGGTAACACTAATATTGCTCAAAACCTGATCGGTGCGTGGAAGCACATGAAGTACTTCTTTAGAACAGAAGTGCACATAATGTCTCAGAATACACAGAGATGATGTTGATGTTTTGGTAAAGACTGCAGCGTTACATTGGTGGGGAGAGGGGGGATGTGAGCACACTCCCACCAGTGGACAAAGAGCGTGCGTTGGAGAATGTGAACATTGTTGTGACGTTTCCCTCTGGCCTACAGACATTCTTGGTGAGGAAGTCAACCAGCCTGCAAAAGAAAGTCATATCTGTACGCATGAACAAAGACTCTGCGGTTCCCGTCAAGGACTTCCCTGTGAAGGAGAGCCAGTACTGTAAGTGACGCTTGTTATTTTCCCTCTCAAGTGCATGAAGCTGCCTAACAGGTTCAGTCCTCCTCTTCTGGCAACAAACGTACATGGCAGAACTATGTGTGCGTTCACCTCTCTGGTTTGTGGTGATTGAAGGTATTAATAGAAAATGTCCTCAGCTGGAATTACCTGGCTGCTGTATTACTGTGGCCTGGCTTTGGAACAAATTACTCTTTGCACACACCAAGTGTGACTGCCAACGCCATATACACAAGCCCATGGACTACAATGAAAACTAGGATACTTTCAGATCCTGGAAAATAGTCAAGGAACTAAGATGACCAGGGACATCTTGGTGGAAAGCGCCTGGTGAGCCGTATGTACAGTGCATCCGGAAAGTATTCAGAGCTTCACTTTTCCCACATTTTGTTATGTTACAGCCTCATTCCAAAATGGATTAAATTCATTATTTTCCTCAACATTCTACACACAACAACCCACAATGACAAAGTGAAAACTGTTTTGATGGAAGAAGTTTGGAACCACCAGGACTCTTCCTAGAGTCGGCCGTCCAGCCAACAAATGACAAAACACTGAGTCAACTGCGCTCTCAACTAATCGGATTTTACCCAAATATAAGATTGGCGGTTAACCACAAGATGGCAGGAAACATCTCACTGTCTAACGTTAGCTGACTAGCTAGTTAAATCGCGTTAGCTAATCAGAGCTAGCTAATAAATAAATAATTAATACTTGGTTATCACTCACGGCAGGCGATGGTATGTTGCTCCAGAATTCGCCGGTGCTGGTTGACGACGGCGTTGGCAGCAAGTTCGAGTCCCTCGCCAAAACTGCGGGTGCTTCTCTTGTCGTCTTCCTCCACCCCGAAGCTAATCTTTCACTTTTCGATGGTTGACGGGTGCGTGGATTTTTCTTTTCAGCCTGACGTGGTGACGGACACTGGATTTGCTTTCCGCGCACTCGCAGGTCTGATCAAGAAGTGCTCCCTTTTTTTCTTTACGACCGTTTGATGATCTGCTCATATGGATGAGTACAGGGTGAGGGTTTCATGACACATGAGAAATACGGGCAAAGGTCTCCATTATTCACTATTCCTGATATTCACTGATGTCACACAAATCAAAATGGCCTCATTCCGGTACGGTTTCAAGCATGGTCCCAGGAGACTTTCTTCAGTTTACTTGTGTTGCATATTGCTGCGGAGTTTCAAACTTGTAGGTCAAATGTATAAACCAAATGTATATAAATAATATATATATATATATGAGTGCTGAATACCGAACCAGGCAGCACATTCACCTTTTTCTACTACTGGAGGAGGACAATACGCAGGAACAACAAACACAGTGGTCCATTCATTGAGAGATGCTTCAGACTGAACCTGTTAGTTTTCCGTTTGTCAATGAATCGATGTGAACTTCTAGTCACTTCATTATTTTCTTTTCTTTGCAGCAGTTTGATTTGTGCAATGCACACAGTTTTTAAGATAAAGAAGATTGATTCTTCAAAACACCAGCGTATTATTTTGAAACCTTGGGGTTCGGTGAGTGTGCACAAAGAAATGAGAGTGGTTGGGGAACACGGTGTGCAATCTTTCATTGGCTGCAAGCAGGTGCTTTGTGAAGCGTTCCACACAGTCCGTGTTGGTGCTCAGTAACACACGGTGGGTCAGCCTGATGTGAGAGGAGACTTTAGTGGAGAGGGATGCACTTACATCAGAACACACCAAAGATCCGCTATCAACACAGAACAAAACAATGTCTCTCTGGATTCCTTTACAGAATTGTAAAGTCCTTTCTCTCAGTAAACCCTGTTAAGTGCTTCGTCATCCGGTAATCCATTAAATATCTCGGCTCTGTTGCCCAAACAGTTTCTCTTCTATGCCATCATCGCAACAAGCCTCAATTCTAAGTCTGTTGGAAAGACATTTTCAGAGAAATTGATTGACACTACAGTGTATCACGCATGCATTTCATTTTTGTCAACTTCCTGTGCTTCAAACACGTGGTTCTGTGCTCCTACAGCTTTCTCTCTGGTGGGATCCGGCCTGAGCTTCGCAGACCTCTTTCGTCTGGTGGCTTTCTGCTGCATCAGCAGGTGACTTTTAGAACTTTTCATCATTGTTGTGTTATCTAAATAGTCAGTATTTGGATGTCGTATGTGTACAGACTGTAAAGCCCTCTGAGGCAAATTTGTAATTTGCGATTTTGGGCTCTACAAAATACAATTTCAACATCAGAACTGGAGACAGTTTCTTTCATGCAGTCACTTTGTTGGCAATCAGAGGCCGATAAATGCACTGAGGCATTAAATGTTACCTAGCAACATTCATTCAGTAAATGAAGGTCCATTTGGGGTCAGACAGAGCGTACAGCAGGGGAGGCTTATGGAGGTGTCCAGTCTCACTGAGAGATCATGTCCTTCACAATTCTCTAGGTAGAATTTCCAGCTTTGGTGACGTGGTTTTTCTTGACCGAGGCTTCGGTAAGCTGGTAGAAGAGCTCCAGGGAGGACACCCTTTTTGGAATAACCTGTTGACCAAGCTGTTGTCCTTTTCTCAGGGATGTGTTGCCCTTCACTCTGAAGCTTCCAGAAGCCATCTCCTCAGCCACAACGTCTGCTGATCTGGAGGAGGTTGCTAAACTTGGAGCAGGTTTGTTCAAGTTTGAAAACATAAAACATACTTTGTGCTGAGAGTAGTTCATTCTGCTTATGCTATTGCGAAAAAGGAATGACGTATAATGATTGCGTAGGACTGGAAGTCCTGTTGAAACCACTGAAACGACGGTCTGGACATTCGATGTGTAAATCATAACTCCTCCTTCCTCATCACACAGAGTGATTTGCTTCATTCCACATCTGCTCTGTGTAAAACTCTAGTTTTCTGTGTTTCTTCCCTGAGACACTGGTAAGTCCCCCACCCGCCCCAAAAGATCAGTGCTGCCCAGCTGGACATGGACTCTGGCGGGGGCTGGGTGCCTCCTCCCAGCTAACCAAGGCGCTTAGACTGGTTATTATCGCCAAATCCTGTAGTTTACGCCTTTCCTGTAGTCTTTATTTTGTGCTTCTTGTAACTTGTACTGTTTAGAGTTTGGTGTGTTTTGGTGGAGCCGTGCTTCGTATCGTGCCAGGCCTTTGTGTGACTCATCCATCAGTGTGTACTGGGAGGACTTCTCTCTGTGTCCTCACACAGTGATTGGACAGGACTCAAGACTATAGTAGTCTTAAAGGATTGCCAGACATACGTTTTCTTTCTGGGTGTCTGTTTTCATTGATAAAAGGGTTCCTGCTCTGACACAATGGTGGATTTTGTGCATAAAGGTGCTGTGAGTGAAAGGCCGCTGTGACGTACATGCGAGACACACCAACGGCTGGTGGAGAAGACAAAAGCCCATTGTGCACTGTGACCTATTCACTGTTGTATGCCTCTCCACCTGTAATGACAGAAGCGCTTGGGAGCCACTTTTGAAGGCACATATGTAATTGTTTTCATTTAAATGATCCACCAATAGAGCTCTCTCACTCCGCTTCTTCCAACATTCCCAAAAGAAACCAAACTGTTTTACCCTGGTACATTGGCCAGCTTCGGCTGTATAATCCAATTATGATAAATTGTGTTGACCGGGCTGAGACGGACCTTATTAAGTAGACCAGGTACATTAAATTAGACTTTCCTTGTTTTGTGTATTGCACAGGTGGGTTTAAAGCTAACACAGCAATGTGGCATTAATTATTACATATAAATCACTGCTACCTGAACAACAGAGTGAATTCCTTCCTTTAGTCTTTCACAAAGGGAATCTTCCACTATCTGGAATAAAACCGTCTCTACGATGGCTGCGAGATACAATGAAAGTTCCAGAAGAAGCTGCACGTGAGGATTATTTATCTGGGGAGGAGAAGGTTTCCCTGCAGCTTCTTTCATGTATTCTTCTCAAAGAAGTCCCCGATCCAAGTATGAACCTCTGCAACCCCAGGAGCAGTTTCTACAGCAACGGGAGGGATTGTGAGTTACCGTTTACTTTCTCTGCTGCCGGCTTGGTCTCCTGGAAGTCACAGGTCAGACATCATGTCAGCTAAATAAACAGGCATTTACCAACATAATACAAGCTATAGCATCAAGCACTGGATATTGACTTGTCTCTTTTAATGTCATGTGCTGAGTATGAATCTGTTTCCTGTTCAGCTGTTGGTACGTGCGTCATTACAAGCTGCCGTTAACTTCTCTGTCGTATTCCTCTGTGTGTTTGTATGAATCCCAAGCTGGCATCCCTTCTGCTTGGGTCTACAACTACATAATCAGAGCGCCTCCACAAAATCCCAACATAGGAAAAAACACAGTGAATCTCTAGTACCGTATCTGATGACATGTTTTCAACAATCAGAGAAAGTAGAGTAGGCGGGGAATAGGAAACGTGTCAGAGAGAGACTGACCTTCAATCCAGGGCCAGGGAGGGAGGGAGGGAGGGACAGTGCCCTAGTGGCCCGCCCACACTCCCCCACTAACGGGTGAGTCATGACACAGAGCAGAGTGTGACTTTCAGCTCATGGGGACACAGCGGTTGTGTCCTCTGCTAATGCTATCGGAGCGGGAGGCTTTGAGCTTTGGGATCGCAGTGAGTATTGTCTGCTGTTCCTCGTGCACTGTTGTGTGTCTGCTGTTCCTCGTGCACTGTTGTGTGTCTGTCTGGTACAGCTTGGACCAGAGGTTCAACAGATCGTAGTGTTACAGTAGGAAACCCTCCCAAAGCTACTGCGTTTGTTGACAGGGTGAACGTTCCGGTCTGCAGTGACTCTGCACAAGGCAGCATTTAGTAGTTTGTAATTGTAGGACTTGTATTGAGTCATTGGGAGTGGATGAGTGAACTTTGCATTTAAATGAATCATCTTCGGGCCGTGATCCTTCCTGTTGGAGTCAAACATTGCTTATATAGTCCTATGAATGTTTCTATGTGGTGTCAATAGACAATAACCTCAGTTGTTTATTGTAACGAGTGTGTTAATCAGTGAAATAAAGTGTTCATTTGGATGTCGGTGCATGATGAAGTGTCAAATATTTTGTATTAAGTAATGCAAAGCAAACTAACAGAAGTTCAAAGGGGTTTTTGCAGGCACAGGCAGTAAAGGATATACTAAATTCACCTCAACCTTTTGTTCGCTAAAGCGTAACTTAAATGATACATTAAAGTCTCTTGGCAAGGGCTAGGAGAACAACTACATATGTGGCAATAAGAATTGTGTGAAGCCTGATAAAGGTCCTGCAGTGATGTCACTGAGGGAGTGTTCATCTGGCCTGAAAACTGTAACATTAAAAAGCAGTGAGGCGCCCGGCTACATTAGCGGCTAGTAGCACAACCACACCCAAATCTCCAAGACACAAGTATTGACGAGGAAGAAGAATGAATTGAAGAACACATCTGTGGTCCAGGTTAAGCACCACCCGTTGAACCCTCAGGGCCCCGTGCGCACATGTTACTGCGCTCTGCACACATTCACGTTCCTCCCTCTTCTTTCTCAGGCTTCTGGGATGCTCCGGCCGGCCACAGAAGGACGGAATCGCTCAGCTCTTCAGGAATATCTGCTCCCGAAAGACCACCGCCCCCCGTCTGCTTGACCAACTCCCCGAGACGCCCGCGGCTTCGAACTCGCACCCCATCGGAGCTCGAGAGTTGCCAGTCGAACGGAGCACTCTGCTTCATCAACCCCCTCTTCATAAAGGTTCACCAACCGGAGGGCGACCACAGCTCCACCACGGCAACAGCAAAGCTAGGCCTAATTGGGGAGCCCGTTAGCGACGGCCCGCAGCCTGATAGCAAGGACACACGACACGCTTGCGGAGACGGTGCTCAGGTTTCCTCCTCTGATCAAAGGGACAGCAGCCAGTTGGGCGACAGCCAACTTCAGAGCCTTGACAGAAAGTCAGAGCTACGGAGAGTCAACAGCCAAACCAGCAGTCACAAGATAAGTGCTACAGACAGTGGGCAGCGGTCCCCCCCCACGTCCACCCCCACCGCGCTTGGCCGCTCCTCTCCAGCAGCACAGCATGCCAGAGAAGATTTCCTGGATCAATGTCCCCAAGGAAAAGGAGAAAGTGGAGGAGAAGGGGAGCCTCCTCTCTCGCCTCAGCTCTTCGCTGAGCATCAGCCCCTCATCCTACCCACCCAAGAAACACATCAGCTCCCCCATATCCATCCCCCGACCCTCTCTGCCCATCTCTCTGTCGTCCCTCTCCTCCTCTCCACGCCGGCTCAATGCCTCGCCGTCATCCAGCCAGGAGGATGCCCAGTGTCACTTAGCATTGGAGGAGCAGACTATTGAGAGGGCTGTCCTGAGGGCCCGGCTGTCTCACTGTAATGCCACCAGGACCCCCGCCCAGGAATCCAGCAGTCCTTCAGACTCCGCTACGATGACAACAAGCAAGCAGGCAGATGGGACAGGAGGACACAAAGAGGAAGGAGGCGAGGAATGCAGTGGTGGCAGCCAGCGGCTAAGTGACATGAGCCTCTCCACGGATTCCTCGGACTCTCTGGATTTCTCCCAGTGCTCGGCCTTCTTCCTTCCCGCTCTGCATGACCCCAGTCCCCCCACGGTGGCCGACTTTAACACCCACCTCCCCCTCTCTCTGCCACCAACCCACCAGCCCTGCTGCAGCACGGAGGACGATGAGGACGACGAAGAGGAGCCCGACTATGGTGTCAGCCTCGAGAGCGACCAGGACCAGGACCTGACCATGGTGCCGCCGGGACACCGCATGAAGCGGCGCCCTAGCGCCGGTGCTTTGATCCTGCAGAGGGCGCTGCGAGGGCACCTGCGCAAGATGAGCGGCGTTTTCAACTCGCTACTGACGCCTGAGAAGAGGGCTGTCCGCCGAGTTTTGGAGCTGTCCAGGGACAAAGGCTCATACTTTGGCTGCCTGGTACAGGACTACCTGAGCTACATGGGCGAGGGGGCGGGCACCCAGGCCTGGCAGGGCTACGCCTCCGGACTGGAGCTGCTGCAGACCCTCCGCCAGTTCATCACTCAGATGAAGAGCTACCTGAGGCAGAGCTCAGAACTGGAGCCACCAATCGAGAGCCTTATTCCAGAAGACCAGATCGGTGAGTACCAATGAAACGCTTCCACCGTCTGTGGTTCTTCTGCTGGTTTTACTGCCACTGGCTTGGTTCAATTTAATTAATTTTATTCTGTATAGCTCAAAATCACAAATTACAAATTTGCCTCAGAGGGCTTTACAGTCTGTACACATTCAACATCCTCCGTCCCAAAACTCTCACATCGGCACAGGAAAAAAAAAAGAAAACCCCTTTTATGGGGAAGAAACCTTTGTGAGAACGTCAGAGGAGGATCCCTCTCCCGGAATGGACCGACTACAATGGATGTCAAAGATGTATAATGCATTCAAGTCCTATCGCAGAAATGATTCAACTAATTGCGAGTAGTAAGCAGGTGTACGGCAGGACCACTGCAGGGGCAACCACCATCACATAGAACCACCATCCACAGAAGCCTGTGGGGAGGGAGAGCACAGAGACTTTAGGAGAGGGTAATGTTGGTTAATGATGGCAGTAATAGTAATGTGATTAATATTCAAAATAGTAATGATGATGATGGCAGCAGCAGGTGTCAGCAGGGCCGTTGTAGGAGGCAGGAACAGGATCCAGATAGAACCATGATCCATGGGACTTGTGTGGCGAGAAAGCACAAATACTCCCTGGAGGAAACACAGCTAGTGATGCGCATTAATGTTTAGAGCAATGAAAATGGAAATCTCAATGGTGTCCGCGGGCCAGGCTGGTCCGCGCTAACCTGAGCCAGCCCTAACTATAGGCACAATCAAAGAGGAACGTTTTAAGTTTTACTTTAAAGAGCTGGCGAATCTGCCCCGGACTGAAAGTGGAACCTGGTTCCACCAAAGAGGAGCTTGATAACTGAAGGCTCTGGCCCCCAGCCTACTTTTAAAACCCTAGGAACAACAAGTAACCAGCATCTATGGGCGCAGTTGCCTTGTAGGAGCAATACGGTGTTACAAGCTCTTGAAGATACAACGATTGCCTCACCAGCAAGGTCCTTGTAGGTGAGGAGAAGTACCTTAAAATCTATTCTTGATTTAACAGGGAGCCAGTGCAGAGAAGTTCATACAGGAGTGATATGATCCCTTTTCTTAGTTCTTGGAGGGCCAGAGAAAACTACGGTGGTTCCTACCGGTGTAACTGTGGCCCCTCTCCAGAAATATCAGTTGTGGTCAACTGCTGAAACTGCTTGCAGCATCTTTAGCTTTTTTAAGCATCATGACGTCATACTCAACAATGAGGGTGGTGGGAGTCATTTTTTCAGGAAGTGGCAATGATATGATGTGTTTATGGCAAAAATAAATCGTAGTTTTTATCGAGCCTCAGAAGAGCGTGTTGCAAACAAAGCAGTTTCTTTTCAATATCTTGGCGGTGACAACTTGGTCATTGCATGCGTGTACATGTGTTTCTTGGTATGCGTAGGTTAACGTGTGTTGTTGTACACACTGGTGAGTCAGTATCCATTTGAAAAAGAAAGTCGGGGCGTGTGAACATGCTGCTGAAACAATCTTACCTTTTGAAAAGTGAAAGTGCACTGCTATTTCCCTCCATAATATTCATTCTTTATTGCATCTTACTAATGCAACAGACACATTATGCACACCCCCACCTGCTGGAAGAATGGGCCGATTCATTTCGGCCAAGATTCAGTGGCTGCATTAGATCCTGGACGGAGTAACATGTCAACAGAGGCCACAAAGAGGGTTTTATCTAAGCAGAGCGCTGGTCCTACTGGCCCGCTCACATGGCGTAATTATCAGCTTGGCCGTCTTTCCTTATAACTAAACTTGTTTCAAAAAATGTAAATTGTGTCATTGTGAGCATCTGATGTTTGATCATTTTCAAATCACTAACTTTTACTGAAGGAGAATTTGAAGGGTTTAACGTTACACAGACGCACTGAGCCTCTGGACGTATTGGGCTCTGCAGCAGACCTGCAGGCCACATCACCTAGCAGAACGAGGTCATCTGTATAGTGATACTGGTACTGAGCGCCTACCTGTTTGCTTTGCTTTATTATGCGTTGTTCAAGTAATAATAAATGATAATATGCAAAGTAACTAGTAATAAAAGCTGCCTAACAAATGTATTACAGTAAAAAGTATGATACTTATATGTACAAATTTAAACTCAAATAAAGCAAATATACTAGTTCCATTCCACCACCGATCAGAAGATTTTCTGTTATGACTCAGTTTATCAAAACCATACAATGTACTGTTTCTTCTAAAGGGTTGGGTAATATAGTGCAGGATGGAGCTCTATTGGTCCGGAGGGATCTTTGCAGGGGATCCTGTTGACATTACATTGAACCACACTAAGGCCTATAAATATGTATAAATATTCATCTCTAATACTCTTTGAAAACAACCATGAAACCAAGATTATCAAGTCTTTGGTTCACTTTGCACTGTAGTTGTCAAGGTTGAATTGCCAAAGGGAAACAACATCCACAGTCGTGTATATATACATTTCCCTGGTCTGTCTGTGCAGTTATGTGTGTTTTCTCTCAGTTTTTACTCCCACTCTCCTTCTGTCCAATCACAGTGAGGATTGTGGGCGACCCCCTCTGACACCTCTCTGTAGTTTCCATTTTCTGGCCTTCGTAGTGGGCCGGTATTTGTTATGCTAGTTCTTTCATCCGGTATTTCATGGCAATGAGTGATTTGGTCTTTTTTTTCCACAAAAACATGTTTGATCACATTTACTAACAGGAAGACTAACATTTCAATTTGAGCCAATTTGCAGGTGAAGTGGACACAAGCCGAGCAGTGTGGAGAAATGAAGGCGTATAAGCAACATGCCGCTGTGTGTATTTGGGCCGGGGGAGAATAGAGCTCCTTGTATTCCGCTCATCACAGACTGCGAGGCCACTGCACGTCACGCAGCCCAAAGGGCTCATGATAGCAGCTGGATCACAACGGAGACGTCTGACTCCAGAGATAGCTTGACCGGGGAGCAACAGGTCTGATTGGAATAGGAATATAATGGAACATGTGCAGTAAAATGAACGCTGTTCACTAGGGAAGAATGCTGGCAGAATATCGGATTCTGTTATTCTATCTGCAAAAGGTCTTAAACTATACGGTTATATTCAAGAACGGCAATCTAGATCGGACACCAAACCACGATGAAGGACACAGTTGACTTTTTTCCCAGTTAAAGTGAAGTGAATTTTGTGCAATTAATATTTGATGAAATAATCCCATAAGTATTGAGTGCATGGAGCCTGTGACAGTAATCCTATTATTTACAGGATGAGTTTAGCTTTTGATGCACTGACCTCAGCATGTGTGTGTTGAGGACCTTAAGACGAACGCAGGAAGTGGCCCATCGATGTGGTTCAGACACAGTACATGTGGACACACCAGGCACACAAATGTACACCATGTTTTTGTTGTCATGTTAGTGTTAGTCTGTGCGTGCGGCCTGGATGGGATTTGACTGATGACAATTCCCAGGCACACAAGATATAAAACTTTCTTTTTTAATCATTGGTCAAAGAATCTACAAAGTTGTCGATCTTCTTTAGTTCTGAAGTTCGAACGAGCTGTTTGGTTAAAGGCCGGTGGAGGACACAGGATGTCTACATGGAGCAGGAAACGTCCGTTTGTGTCCAATCCCCTGTTTCTTTACCGATAACCCTGAAGCTGTGACACAACGAGAGAGATTTAGCTTCTTGGTCAGGTGAATTCAACTCTGAAGGCCGAGCAGGACGCAGAGGCCTCAGCACTCACTCGTAGCAGAGCTTAGAACCTCTGACCAGTGGAACGATACAGATGCAGCCAAAAACACCAAAATACCGATTTTTACACAGTCGTCCTTGTTTTCAGAAGCTGAGATTTGTGTGCCAGATGTTTTCATGGCCAGGTGAGGCATGTTCCCTCGTTGTTCCATGACTAAATGATAAAGGTGTCTCAGTCTAGATACTTATATCTGTCTGGACATTCTGGGCGTTTCTCCCACAAACAGTGACATGAACACAGTTTGCACGGTGCGGCCAGAAACCCATATCACGCTATTAAGAACGGTTCTGACGGTATGTGACCCTATCGTTTTTTCAAGGAAACACATTAATTCATTGACCCCGAAAAGCAGCACCGGCTACCCGAACAGCTGTTTGCTGCTCGCTGGCGAGTTAAGAGAGTTAGCTAGTTAGCGCGTTAGCTTGTTGTGGCTGCTAGCGTTGCCACCAGAAGCTCGACAGACTTTGCTATAAATCGTTTTCAGATCCAAGTCGGATTTTCCAAAACCTAAAACCCTCCAAACAGACTCGGCTCCTCTGTTGGGCACAAGTTGTGTTGGTGCCTCTCTGGTCTCTCCAGTGTTTCCATGTAGCAACAGAGTTACTTGTTGTTGTGAGCTTTACCCAGCATGCAGTTCGGCCGGGTCATATTTATAAATGTACAATTATTGCTGTTACAAATTGTTTGTGTCACAAGCTGTTGTGTTGTTGTGTTTTTACCCCGTTAAGGAGTGTTTGTTGTTGTTATACCCATGACCCAATCTCAACACGCGTAAGACAAATGGCTCCGACCGCTGGGCGCTCATCCATGGCGTGTTAAATAAAAAAGAGCACCGTCAGTTATATGAGCGGTGCGTGAGAAATCCATACTCGTATGTTAGCCTGCCCAGCCCGTGTGAGGAGTATAGGACATGCTGGAAATGACATGTTGCTATTTAATGCATTGAAGATCTCACAAGAGAGTGAAATAATGTAAAACACCAGCATGTGATTCAATGGCAGAAGAAACACTTTTGATGCTTACAATTGTCCACTGCTTCCTCCGCCCCGATGGACTCACACGGACACGTCACACGTGTTCATATTTTTAGTATTGATACTGGTAATATATTTGTATTGTAATTATCGGGCAGGTATTGTATTGAAGTCATTTTGGTATCTAACAAAGGCTGAATGCCGTCAGCTGTCTTTGTCTGCACATGTGCTCAGTAAAAGAAACAAGTGCTGACTGACAGCAACAGGCTGTGGTCTGCAGCATGATGTCGTGGATACTGAAGATATGGTTATCTTCAATCACCTTGACTTTTAAGTTCTATGTCAGCTCGATGATATAAATTAGGGCTGTCAACATAAACCCGTTAGCGGGAAAAGATATTTGAAGGTAGTTTACCTCAGAAACAGCTGCTAGCTGCAGTCAGTTGGATCGGAGATCGGACCACTTAAAGCACCGCGATGCTAAGCTTGCTGCTAGGCTAGCGAAAGGATGCCACATCCTTTGAAGGAAATAAAAGTTTCAGCATACAAAAAGGTTTTAATTATATAAACAACTCCAAAAATCAAAGTGAAAAAATCCTGTGACTGACCAGTCCAAACAGCTGTGTGAAATACATTTGTTGTGGCTATATGTCCCTAATTACTGCCATTGCAGATTGTTTGGCTCTACCAATGGAGACGCTTCCACGGTAGTGGGGAGTTGACCAGGTGTGACATATGTCTCCATGTATGGACATACCTGACTGAAGTGGGCGTGGCCTCTCTGGATTACCCAGGATAAAGGAACCAGCGGCGGGTCGCGGGGGTTGGGCGTACAGACGGACTCCACCAGGCCTTTGTTCTCGAGAGGCCTTTTCCCCGCGCTTATGTTCATCTTATTGGAATCTTTCCTTGTACTTAACATTTGTCTTATTTGACATAACAAGCAGATGTTGGAATTGGATTTTTTTTTAACTTTTCCATTAAAGAAGAAAAGCGTTGTAGGTAATTGTCAGTTAGAAAGCTGAGCCGTTGCTCCCTGTCCCCCAGACGGCGTCCTGGAGAAGGCCATGCACAAGTGCGTCCTGAAGACTCTGAAGCCGGTGGTGAGCGCCGCCCTGCAGGAGTTCCAGGTGCGCAGCGGGGAGTGGCGGCAGCTGAAGGAGAACCTGTCTCTGGCCAAGGCCCGGCAGCCACAGGAGATGGGCGTGGCCGATACGCCGCCCCCGGACCCCGCGGCCATAGAGAAGATCAAGCACAAGTTCCACACCATGAGTAAACTGTACTCGCCCGAGAAGAAGGTCACCATGCTGCTGAGGGTCTGCAAGCTCATCTACACCATCATGGAGGACAACTCAGGTAGTCGTCGGAGTAGCTCACCTGTTGTCTGCAATATGATGACCTGAAGTGTCAAATAATCCATCTGCCCCTCAGGACGTCTGTACGGTGCGGACGACTTCCTGCCAATGCTAACTTACGTGTTGGCCCAATGCGACATGCCTCAGCTGGACAACGAGATTCTGTACATGATGGAGCTGCTGGACCCCTCTATGCTCCACGGAGAAGGTCTGCTTATTAACCCAGGAGAACAATATTAACTTTCCTCTTTCCATGTCCACCCCGTGTTAACGCACTACCTCTGTGTGTCCAGGTGGCTACTACTTGACCAGCGCGTATGGAGCCATGTCCCTGATTCGAAACTTCCAGGAGGAGCAGGCGGCCCGAGTGCTGAGCTCAGAAACCAGGGACACGCTCCACCAGTGGCACCGCCGACGCACCACCCAGCGCTCTGCACCGTCCATCGACGACTTCCAGGTAGCAGCACAAACTGCCTTAAGTTGTCTTCTTTCACATCAAGAATGTTGACGTGTTGTATTGCCTGGACTTAGTTTATAGCAGCTAATTCTCAGGTGTGCTTCAAGTTCAGAGTGCAGTTTAAATTCATTGACGCCACCTCATAAAGAAAGCTAGCTGTCAGTTTTTATAGAACATGTGCCAATTTGATCACAATTATGTTTCATTTTTTCTTCAATAACGGTTACTTATTGTGTCGGTCAAGCCAGATGGCTTCTGTGGTGCTTACAGCCAGGATAGCCTAAGCCAGGATAGCCTAAGCCAGGATAGCCTAAACCAGGATAGCCTAAGCCAGGATTGCCTAAACCAGGATAGCCTAAGCTCGACTAGCGATTGGCTGTGGCGGGTGTGTGGGGGTGGGACCTTGGTCGTAGTTGCAGCTCCTTCCATCAGGACTGTGCAGACGAGGACTCCGTGTCTGGGATACTGTGGACTCACTTGGCCAGTGGGAGGAGCTTTTTGTATACAGCCTGATAACGTTGCATGATGATATTCCAACATAACTCATTGAAATATACCCTTTTTTATTTTTGTTAAGATAAAATGGCTTTGTAATTTACTACAAATGTCCTTATTCCTTAATTTGATGTAACCTTCATGCCGTCCGTCTTCATATGGGTTTCTTAGGGACGTGGGAGGCAGTTTAAAACTCCACAAACTGGATAGAATACATTAGAAATCATAATGGCAGTCAGTGATTGGGGAGCAGGATATTTATTATTAACGCCACAACCCATAAATTGTGTTCAGTGCGTCACAGAGCTGGACTGTTGACCATTTATTCTCCCGGTCTCCCCCAGAACTACCTGCGGGTGGCACTGCAGGAGCTGGACAGCGGCTGCACTGCCAAGACCCTGCAGGTCCGACCGTACGCCTCCGTGGAGGAGGTGTGTCGTCTGTGCGCCCAGAAGCTCAAGGTGCCCGACCCGGAGAACTATGGCCTGTTCCTGCTGATGGAGGGCAGCAGCCAGCAGCTGGCGGCCGACACCCACCCTCAGAAGATCAAGGCTGAGCTCCACAGCCGCTCGCAGTCCACCCCCTTCCACTTTGTCTTCCGCCGCGTCGCCGACAGCAAAGCCTCGTCGTCCGCTCCGCCAGAGCTCATGGCCAACCTCAACGACCTCACCATGACCTCCAGTGACCAGGCCAACCTGAATGACCTCGGCATGGACCTGCCGGCCCCCTCCACCCTGCCTAACTCGGGCCTCAGTCCCAGTCTGGGCCTTAGCCTGCCGCCCAACCACCTCAATGGCAACTCCATATCTATATGAAACATGTTTCCACGGGAACGAAAAGGGCCAAACATGCGGCATTCTCCTTTTGGATGACTATGTCTCAGCCAACATCCTCTCGCTGGAAAGTTCTGTCAGTCAGACACGGGTGAAAGAGGAAAGGAAATGATTCTGCTTGGTTACTGCAGTACCACATTGCTGAGCACGGCTGTGAAGGTGTGTAGACATTCTGGACACTTTAGGATACATGTGAGACTAATCGCTCATTTTACTTATCTAACAAATCATTTATTTAGGTTAAAAGTATACTCATGATTTGCTTATAGAGTTGCTGGTCAACTGTGTTATTGTGTTGTTTGTTTTGAGAAACTTTATCCTTTGGGTTGTTTGTGTGTTTTAAAGGGACTCTGGCGACACCCAGTGGTGCCTGGTGCACATTGCAACAGTTTCAACTTAAAAGAACATTCATGGCCTCGAGTTGGAATCAATTCATCCATAGACAACGACCTCAGCTCCACATTATGTGCTGTAGCGAGGATAATTTACAATGATCAAATCAATGCCGTGGCTACTGGATTAAGTTCACTGGTTAATGTTAAAATGTGTAAGACCAGGCCACATGAGGACTAAGGGGGCAACTTCACTGCCATCAGGTATTAATAAACTAATTCTACTGTTGGAGTGAGTTATTAACCACTGCTGAGTGTTGTTGTTGTCGATCACGTTGGTAAGTGCCAGACTTTCCAATGACCGATACTTTAAGGGTTGTGTGTGAAGGAACCAGCAGGGGGTCTGAGCGGTGTGTCTCCAGGATCCGACCCATGGTGTAGTGGGCCGATGCGATCTAACTGAAGGTCTGCGTCATCTGCTGGCAGGACGCAGCGAGTGTCTGTTCTGCTCTGTTCTAATACACAGGACGTCTACCTGGACGAGCCGTCCACAGGACAGGACGCTTAGATTGCCCAAGAAGAATGTTTGTCATCTTTAAACGTTTCAAACTAATATTGTGGCCATTTCCTATAGACGGTGTACCTTTTTTAGTGTGAACTATTGTTTACTGGAAGCAGACTGCAGGTGCACCTCGGGGAAACTAGCCCCCGATCACTTCTACTCCTCATTCAAAGAAAAACAACTGCACAAATACTTCCTCAGCAAACCGTTAGGCATTGAAAGAGAACCGATTCAGCATTGCACTACTTTAGCGTTGTTCCACTCAAGAAGATTTAAAAAGAAAACAGGATCAACATGAACTCAGAATCAGAGATATTGTATTTTTAATTGCACACGTCTTCATGAAAAGTCCCTAAATCCCACACAATGCAAACGCTCCATGTCAGAGACCTTTGGTGCCGGGGTAAAACATTTAGCATTATTTCTCTTTAAATGTATATACATTTTATATACACTTGTGGGAATGTTACAGTGGAATGGGGCCTTTCCTGTTGACTCTGGATTGACTTTTCCACATAAGGTTGCATATCTGCGGCTCAATCCCAACTGTATTAGTGAAAAGTTATAATATATAACGTGGCATTTTTCTATGATAATAATTAAGTTTTTAAGTTGTGCGCTGGTGTTTTATGCATGTACCGATTATCCTGGTGATATGAAAGATACTGTTATTCATTTTATTTTGCATAGCCCAAAATCGTCTGGACATCCTCTGTCCCGAAACCCTCACGTCACCTGATGCATCTTCCATTCAGATTGACGACGTGTGACTGCCGCGTACCACACAAATGTTATGATTTGTATCTTGTGAGAAAAAAAAGTCCGTTAATAAATCGATGTGTGGACTTTAAAGCTGGTCTGATGTCGCACACACACACGCTGTGTGGCTCTCTGAAGATGGGAAGGGAAAGATCACTACATCAGTATTGAGTTTGGTCAGTCAAATGGAAACAAACAAACAAACTTGAATTGTCTTGTGAATTTAAAGCTTCCAGTATTTGGTAAATCAAATTGATATGCTGTTTATTTCCTGTTAGCTTAGAGCTGTCACACTCCATTCCTTCCTGTCCGTGGTGCCACCAGAGGTAAATATCAGAGAACTTGGGAGCTTTCAAGTAGCATCAGCGTCGTGTATCGAAGCTCCCACGTACGGCCGTGTTATCCAGGAACTATCCGGATGCATACGTATGTTTCTGTGTGGGGATTTTTCACATGGCTTTTCTGTCTATTCTGTAAAATGCTTTATGGTGTCCTAATGCCTTCTGCATCCAGAGACAAATTGCTGTTTACCATTTGTCCCTGAGAGATCTCATAAACATACTTTGCACTTAATAAAAGTTAAAGAAAATGGCCTGACATTTTGTGTTTGATTGAAGCTGCTTCACCTCTACATTACAGGTCATTTATCTAAAGCAACCTACATTACATTTATAACCCATGGCTTTGTACATTTTAGCCCGGCGAGCAATTTGGGGTTAGGCGTCTTGCTCAGGGACACTTCAACTTGGGACGTGGGGGAGCCGGGACTCGAACCATCTACCTTGCAGCGCCCATTCTCTACCTCTGCGCCCCGACGACCTCTAGATGGTGATCACATTTCAGGATGTGTACAACTTGCGAGAAGAGTATCAATCGGAATCAGAAGCGGTTTATTGCCACATGTTACACACAGAAATATGTCTTGGTGCAATAAAAAGGAGACAAATAGATACAAGTGTACAAGCAAAAATGAACAATACACACAGATTAGTGCATTAAGGCACATATGTATTGATTTTACATTACAGGTAATTTAGCTGACACTTTTATCCAAAGCAACTTACATTGCATTTTTAACCCATGGCATTTAGATTTTTGCCCAGGGAGCAATTAGGTGTTTTGCTCAGGGACACTTCAACGTGGAGCAGCTAGAGCTTGAACCGCCAACCTTGCGCTTCCTGGCGGTTAGGGTTAGGAGCACCCTCTCTACTCCGTGCGCCACGGTCGACCACCATAGGGCGACTGTGGGTGAGTGGGGAGCACGGTCGTCCTCCCAATCAGAGGGTTGTGGGTTCGATCCCAGGCCCGGCTAACCCGCATGCCGATGTGTCCTTGGGCAAGACACTTAACCCAACATTGCTCCTGTAGCTGCGACTACAGTGTGTGAATGGTAGTTACTGATGGCAGGTGTCACTGTGTGTGGTTCTCCTGTCATCAGTGTATGAATGGGTGAATGATGTCATGTAGTGTTAAAGCGCTTTGAGTGGTCAGAAGACTAGAAAAGCACTATACAAGTACAGGCTATTTACCATTTACCATATTAAGTATCTACATGACTAATGAGTGGAAGAAGCTGTTTCTATGGCAGAAGGTCTTGGTCCTGATGGACCGCAGCCTCTTGCCAGAGGGAAGGAGCTCAAATAGCTGGGGTGAGAGGGATCGGATGCAATCTTTCTTTCCCGCCTCTGTCCTGGCGGGGAAACAAGTCCTGGAGGGTCGGCAGACTGCAGCCAATCACCCTCTCTGCGAGAAGAAAACTGAAGAAGAAGATTCAACTGATTGCATTGAGACAATGAAATGCACTATTCTCTGGATTTAACCCTTCCCAACCAGTGGGAGCAGTGTGCTGCCATAAAAGGCGCCCAGGGAGCTATTTGGAGTTACAGTGTCTTGCTCAGGGACACATCGACACAGGACATGGAGCAGCCGGCACTCAAGCAGACAATCCTGCGGTACCCCACTCCATGCGCCATGGTCGCCCCATAGGGGATGACACGCTGCAGCCTGCCCTTGTCCTTGGCTGTGGCTGCAGCGTACCAGACGGTGATGGAGGAGCAGAGGATGGACTCCATGATGGCCGTGTAGAAGTGCACCATCATCGTCTTTGGCAGGTTGAATTTCTTCAGCTGCCTCAGGAAGAACAACCTCTGCTGAGCCTTCTTGAGGTCCTAGGTAATGATGGAGCCCAGGAAATGAAATGACCCGGCAGCGGTGACAGAGTAGTCACACAGGGTGAAAGCTGGGGCTGCGTTCTAAGTAAATCCACAACCAGCTCCACTGTCTGTAGTATGTTAAGCTCCCGGTTGTTACATCCGCATCACATCACCAGTTGGTCCCACCTGTAGACACACTCGTCCCCACCAGAGATCAGTCCAATGAGGGTGGTGTCATCCCAAACTTCAGGAGCTTGACGGACTGTACAGGGAGAAGAGCAAAGTGGAGAGAACGCAGCCTTGGGGGGAACCGGTGCTGCGTGCACACCAAAAGCAAAGCAAATTCGCAACACTTTACTCGCCCGACTAGTTGTAGTTAATTGTCTTTGTCGGTCTCCGGATGGCACTTTCTGGTACTTTTTTATATTTATGCTTTGGCAGCAGCACAGCAGTGATAATGAGCAGAGCATCTCAATGCTGATTGGCTTTTGCAAGACAGCGTCGGACAATTTATTCACTTCCCTCAATTCGCTTTTTATTAGCAGGGTTTTATCAAGGGAAAATAATACTTCATTAGGAAAAAGAAAAAGAAACAACAAAAGGTTCATGCTCCTGGCAGAGAGGAGAAAACACACCAAACACAGAAACCATTTACCTATATGTGCTACAACAAAGTATTTAAATACACTCTTGACAAAATATTTGCAACACACCAACAATGTTGTCAGTCAGTAAGGTCAATCTTGTATTTTCTCCAACTGACACATTGTAGTTTTATTCCGCTGTTCTGGTCATTACCTTACTTAGACTTTGATTCAAGGGCTATATGCATACGTAGATATAAGATGGTATCTTGGTTAGGTGTGGTAGTGTTATTTGAAGAAAGCGAACAACTCTGTTCTCTCATATCATTTTGTTTCTGGTCTACAGACACAGATCTGGACGGTAAGGCAGGTCATCTGCCCAGACTCTTGTTCTGCCATATATTTTATCCATCCCCCCCACTTTGCTGTGTATGTACCTCCTCTTCATCTTAGAAGGGAAGTCAATCTTTCCATGTCGTGGATTTCTTTTACAATTTCAGCCCAGTTTCTTACAGAAGGCGGGTCGGGATGTAACCATTTACGTGTAATTGCTTTCTTTGCTGCTACTGTTCCTGTTCCTGTTATTTGTTCTGGTAAATAGCCTAAATAGAGTGACTTGCATGTGAATAGGATCCGGTGCTCAAGGATATGCTACATGGTTCTCCTAATATTTTCCCAGAATACCTGTTTCTCGGGACAGCCCCAAAATATGTGATTGTGGTTTGCGCTTTTTTTCTTTCTTACCCAGCATGTTTGGTTTGTCGTAGCGTTTATGGGGAGATAAAAAAAGGTTCTTCCAGCTAAATTCACGCCAGTACTTGGAACAGGAGGTAGAAAAATGCAGTGTTGCACATAGTTTCCATTGCTTATTGGGTATTTTTTCTCCCTTCTCTCCTTTATAGTATTCACTTCTATACATCTCGCAATTCCCTGGTAAACTTTTGAAATCACTGATTTGGTGCCTTGTTATTAAAGTAACAATAGATGTATACAAAATCTATTGCTACTTAATTATTTCATTAGGTTCTATTGTTCCCCTTTTATTCATTTCTCGTAAAAGGTACTGCCGTACCCAAGTGTAACCACCGGTAGATACGGAGGGGCGGTTATCGTCCCGTAGGGATATTAATTAATCCACCACGGACCCACAGATGACCAGTGTAAACAGACCAAAGCAACAATATTCCCCCAGAGTACAATATTTAATTAGATTAGATTAGATTCAACTTTATTGTCATTGCACAGGTTACACGCACTGAGGCAATTTGAGTTTCTTAAAATATAAAAAAGGTAACAATTCATTTAATAATTCCCGATCAGCTCTGGGAATGTCGTCAAAGAAAAAAATAAAAGTTTTAATAAACAAATTCAATTCTATTGGGGCCGTAGGCTGCAGCGGGCTAAGAAGGGAAAAGGGGGGGGGGACAAGCTCTAGGACAAGGTCCTCACTCCCTCCAGTGCCACATCCACTCTCACGCAAAACAATGTAAATCAAAAAACAAAATCATGCAATTAAGAAAAAGGGGAGGAGAAAGTGAGAGGCCCAGTCCAACCAGCCCCACCACCATCCGGGTAGCCACGCTGCTGCCAGCCCCACGCACTCCTAAACAGAAAGAAATACAAAGTGTATAAATTAACTTTCGGGGGACAAATCATAATTTGTTCAAGTCACAGAAAAACTAACACAATGTAATCTAACTGAACAAAATGAAACAAATGAGACACAAAACAAAACCAAGCAAAACAGCAGTGCTTCACGGCCTGGGCTGCCATTCTCTCCACCTGGGCCGGCTCCCACCTGGCTTGGGCCTCCTAGAGGCACAGGGTCTGGGGCAAAAAAACGGAGCGTCACTAAGGGAAAATTTATTCTTTCTAAAACACGGGTAAAAACTACGTACCAGCTCCAAACAGGTTGTCAAAACCAGACTCAGACACAGGAAGACTGCATGCTAGTGTCGTAAAATGGAGCCTTTATACCTAGACTAATTGGCAAACCAGGAAGTGGGATGGGCTTAAACCTATGGTATCACGTGAGGGATATTTCCTCACTGGCTACATCTACCCTGCGGTTTTTATTGGCGACCCGACAATTTACTACTACCAGAGTCTAAAATATCCTGTGGTGGTAATACCGCCTAGTATCTGGAAAGTTGTAGCCCTGGCCGCACTGCTCCTTAGCCTCGCTGGTAAATGATATGGGTTTGAATGTTGGCCAGCTGTCTCGCGGGTAGACTTTCTTACCCTGCGAGTGGCTCCTGCAAAGTTGCACCTGATCCTGTGGAGTGCTGGGCTCCCAGAGGTGGGGTCTGTCCTCTACTAGGCCGGGAGTTCTTTGGTCTAGCTGCAGGCCCAACCACTGCCCACAGGTCATGGTCCTCGATGTTAGGATTTGTTGCAGTAGGGTATGGAGCATCTATAGGGGTAGGGTCACAATTCATAACAACAGGTACAGGTTTTAACATGGCCTGGTTAACATGGCCTGGTTAACATGTCGTACCTCTGTTGGCCGTCTTTGTGGGGCAACAGCGTACACTGCACCCCCTGGCTCCGGAGGTTTCACCACCTGAAAAACCTCAGGTGCCCAAGCATCCTGGATCTTATTTCTTCCTCTAATGGAGTAATCTCGAAGGTAGACATGTTGCCCTAAGGGCAGCACTTCTTCCTGTGCTTGCGGGTCGGATCTTGCTTTCCTCTGGGCTGCTGTCCACGTCATCCTTTCCCGGGCATTTCCAACCGCCACTTGTAGTCGCCGCTGGTGCTCTCTGACCCAGTTGCAAACCTCTCCTGCGGTTGGCTCTTCCACACTGCCAAGCAAGAAGTCTACAGGCAGCAGAGGTTCACGACCAAACATTAAAAAGGAAGGGGGACTGTCCTGTAGCTTGGTGCGGTGTTCAAGTTCAAGTTCAATTTTATTTATATAGCACATTTAAAAACAACCTCAGTTGACCAAAGTGCTTAACAAGCTCGAAAAGCAGTGATACAATAAAACACAGACAGAGCACAATGTACAATACAAAATATCTGACAGTAGAGAAGAACAAAGTCAAAATATCAAAGCTCAACTTGAATTAAAAGCCAATGAATAATAGTGGGTCTTAAGGAGGGACTTGAACGTTGCAATGGTCCGAGCTGTTCTTACATGGATAGGTAAACTATTCCAGAGGTTTGGAGCAGCCACTGAAAAGGCTCGGTCACCTCTGGATTTTAACCGGGATCCAGGCACATCGAGGAGCATCTGGTTAGACGACCTCAGTGCTTTGATAGGTGTGTGGACATGTAAGAGCTCCGACAAGTAGGAAGGCGACAACCCATTTAAAATTTTAAAAACAATTAATACAATTTTAAACAGGAAGCCAGTGGAGGGTGGCCAAAGCCGGTGTAATGTGGTCGCGTTTTTTTGTCCTGGTCAAAAGTCGAGCTGCTGCGTTCTGGACTAACTGCAAGCGACGAAGGGATGACTGATCCAACCCAACATACAGTGAATTGCAGTAGTCTAAGCGGGACGTAATGAATGCATGTATGACTCTCTCAAAGTCTTTGCGTAGCAGGTAGGGCTTGACTTTAGCCAGGAGTCTCAGCTGGAAGAAGCTAGTTTTGACAACAGAACTAATCTGTTTGTCAAGTTTAAAAGCATTCCCAGATTTCTGGTAAAAGGACGAATTTGGGAGCCTAAAATACTGAGAGTATCTACACAGGCACTGAGATGTTCAGCACGTCCAAACACAACAACCTCGGTCTTACTGTCATTAAGACAGAGAAAATTCTGATCCATCCATACTTTGAGATCACTCAAGCAGTTTATCAGCGGCTTGATAGTGTCCTTCTTATTGTTTTTTACAGGCAAGTAAATTTGTACATCATCAGCAAAACAATGGAAAGAGATGTGTTTTTTAAAAATGGACCCTAAGGGCAGCATATACAGAGAAAATAGCATTGGTCCCAAAATGGAACCTTGGGGGACCCCACAGGACAGAGGGGCAACAGATGAAGAGCAGTTACCAACGTGGACAGAAAAACTCCTATCTCCTAACTCCTAAGTAGGATTCAAACCATTTTAAGGCTATACCTGTAATGCCAACACGGTGTGGTGTTATAGTTGAACAGAATTTGTTGAAGATATTCTGGCCATTTGTGTTTTTGTTCAGCTAACAAGGTACGCAGAAGGTCATGAAGGGTTCTGTTAAAGCGTTCACATTGACCATTTCCTTGCCGGTGGTACGGTGTGGTTCTAGACTTCTTGATCCCATACACGCTACACAATTGTTGGATTATTGTGCTTTCGAAACTGCGACCTTGGTCAGAGTGCAGTCGGGCCGGGACACCAAATTTGTAGAACCACTCCTTAGTCAGCACATCTGCCACCGTAGCAGCCCGCTGATCTCAGTCAGCACCAAAACCTGATCCCTTCCATCTCTAGCAGGTTCTAAAAATGAAAAGTCAATAGCTAGTATTTCATTGGGTCTGGAGGCTAACAAGTGGCCCATAGGGGCTCTAACCTGGGGCAGCGTATTCTTAGCAACGCTACACCTCTCACAGGCTTGGCACCAGTCTTTGATTCTTCTCCCCATTCCTGGCCAATAAGACCGCTGACGGATCAAGTCTGTAGTGCGCTCAATATCTTGGTGACCGTGATTAGTGTGAAGCTGCTGGAACACTTCCTCTCTCAGGCCTTCAGGAAGTACCAGCTGGGTAACAAACGCTCCACCATCTGGCCGCTGGTAGGTCCTGTACAGGAGTCCATTTTGGATTGTGAGGCGACCCCACTGGCGTAGTAACCCTCCTGCTGCAAGGTGGAGGCGTTGTCTCTCTACCCGGCCTGGCATCCGCTGTTGCTGAAGAAACGGGATGGCACCAATCATTGGATCAGCTCCTTGCAAAGCCATCAGGTCTTCAGTTGATCGCTCGGGAACCGCAGAGATAGAATGTTGAACAGTCAATCCTGATTTCGACGGCACGTTGTACAGCCGCTGGTACCACAGTCCCGGGGCGATCTGGGCCGGCAACTTCCCTGCATTTAGATGGGTTTTGCCGAGACAAAGCATCTGCGTTTTGGTTACTGCGTCCTGATCGATAGCGAACGGTGTAATCGAAGACTGCCAGCTCGGCCACCCAGCGCTGTTCTGTGGCCCCCACCTTAGCTGTGCTTAAATGGCTGAAGGGGTTATTATTGGTCCACACCACACACTTGTGAGCTTAGCAAATCCTTCCACGAAACGTCGATAATAACTAGCAAAACCCAAGAAAGACCTGAGTTCAGGCACATTTCTTGGAGCAGCCCAATCGGCCACAGCGGCGACTTTCTTCGGGTCAGTAGAGACACCTGTAGCGGAGACTATATGACCCAAGTACTGTACTTCTTGCTGCATGAAATTACATTTCTCAAGCTTGACTTTTAATCCCTCTTTCTGGAAGCGTCCCAATACCAAGTCCAAGCGGAGGAAAACACAATAACATCATCGAGGTAAAGCAGCAGGGAGCGGCAATGTTGGTCACCAAACATCCTCTCCATGAGCCGCTGGAAAGTACTTGGGGCATTACACAAGCCAAAAGGCATCCTTTGAAATTCAAAAAGGCCGAAGGGGGTACAGAAGGCCGTCTTCATCTTGTCCTGTTCTGTGACCGGGACCTGATGGTATCCGCTGGCCAAATCGAGGGTGGAGAACCACTGTGCTCCTGACAGTGTGTCCAACGACTCCTCAATCCGGGGGCATCCTTCCGTGTTTTGCCATTTAGCAGCCTGTAGTCTCAGGCTCCCATCTTTCTTCTTCACCAGGACGATAGGAGAGGCATAAGGACTACAACTTTCCCGGATGACCTGGGTGTCTAGCAGCTGACGTATGTGGGGCCCTAACTTCATCATACTCAGAGGGGGGGAGCAGTCTGTACTGCTGCCTAATAGGGACGCCATCGAGGGGTATGTCATGCGTTACCAGATTGGTACAACCCAAGTCAAGGTCAGAAACGGAAAACACCATCTCATGTTCAAGGAGCATAGCCTTCACCTTTCTTTGTTCCAACTCGGGAAGTGCTGCCAAATTGGCTGGTGGGGGAACTACAGTATGTATACCTGTCGGGGCGCAACCATTAATTTTTTCCATGAGACACCATAAAGCATGGGAGAACTCTTGAAGGGATTCTCCTTCCTGCTGCCGCCTAGAAAAGAAACTTTGCTGCAAAGACACATAAGATTTTGAGCAACCATACAAATCTTGGAGGATAGTTACGATAGTATTCCCTTTCTGCCCAAGGCCAGTACCTAATTTCATCTTTGGCCTCCCACTCAAGGTGATCAAAAATAAAATAAGCTTGATCAACAGCTCCTCGAAAGGTAGGACATCTCTGTTCCATAGGGATATAGAGCACACGTTCAACAGGGTGAGGGACATGGCGACCTGACGCCCCACACGCACACCCGGAGTCGCCTGAAGGCCGCCCTGTCCGTCCACCGCAGCTCACGGCCGGCTGCGATGGGCGAGCTGGGCGACCTCTTCGCTACACCCTTTCGAACGCCGCTTCGTCTAGAGCCCCGAGCAGAGCCAGACCGGGACTCCTCCCCAAGGCCCCACCTCCAGACGCAGCTCAGTGCCCGACGTGCCCATGAGCCCGGCGCAGCTTTAAATCGGTGAAAACACAATCCCTAGCGATCTGAGCCCCTCCCTCTCCGTTACCGTGGCTTCAGGTCCAGAAGCCGGCCAATCCATGGGAGTTCTACACAAGTATCTGAAAAAGTCATACTTTTCCAAGTTATATTTTCCTTCCGTATCTGGAAATGTTTTGATCCATTATTGTACAGTAAGCAGTGATACCTTTATTCGTCCAGTATTTGAATCTAGCGTCTAGTGTTTGAAATCTGTGTCATATACCAGCCATCTGAGTTTGTTCCATCGGTTGAGATACTTTATAAAATCAAAGGACATATATAGGGTAAACAACAATAGGGTTCAGGTGATCTCTATGAAATAGCTATAAGCCATAATAGCTGCAATCTTTTTCAATCTCTTTCTACTGAGCATCGTACTTCGTGTCACACCAAAGAACTACCATTTTTATTTGGGCGGATTCGGAATAACCTCGAAATAAGGTTAGGCAGAGACATCCTGCCTCCCTCCTTATTAATGGTTAGCGTGTTGTATTTAAACCGTTGGTCTCTTTACATTCCAAATAAATCTGTTTATTTGAATATTTTCCTGTCCCATGCCATAAACAGATAAAGTAATGTAGGCAAATTGGACATCTTTATGATTTAGATTCATGCACTTATACTCAATAGGAATGTTGACCAGTTACATAGATCTTTTCATTTTTTTCTTTACAATGTCAGTTCTTTTATACAGATCACTATTACTGTGGGTTAACCATATCCCTAACTATTTAATTGCCTTTGTTCCTTTGTTTTACAATTGGTGGTGGGTTGTAATCGAATATTAATCTGTTTTTTTTGCATGATTAACTTGTATCCCGAGTACGTTCCAAATAGATCAAGGAGATCTGAAAGATTAAGGACGCAGGTATCCGAGTCTTGGATGTAAAGTAATACATCATCAGCATTAATTGCTATTTTATGTTTCTTATTGCTTATCGTGATTCCTTTCATGTCACTATGTTCTATTATTTCTTGTGCCTGGGGTTCTATGTAGAGTGCAAAAAGGGTTTGGGAGAGAGGGCATCCCTGACGGGTGGATCTTTCCAATTTTATGCGATCAGTAAGACATCCATTAATCTTGATTCTAGCGGTTCGGGGCATAGTATAGAGCTTTAATAGTGTTAATTTACTTTTCGCAAAAAAAACAAAAACGTTCTAAGACCAAAAACAGATATTCCCAGCTGACTTGTGGGTGAGCATGGTCGTCCTCCAATCAGAGGGTTGTTGGTTCGATCCCAGGCCCGGCTAACCCACATGTCAATGTGTCCTTGGGCAAGACACTTAATCCAACATTGCTCCTGTAGCTGTGACTACAGTGTGTCACAGGCCGGCTCATAGCCTGTGGCAAAAATGAGGGGACACGAACAACAGGTATAGGCCAATCAAAAAGGTTTTCTTTATTGTAAACCAAAACTATTAACTTTAAACAAAGAAAAAAGGAATGAGGGGTGAAAATGTCATAATGTAAGGTGTATGTAAAGTGCAGGGATGCGGGAATCTGTGTGTGTAAACATGACTGAGTGGAAACTAAGTAAAACTACAAAGGAACAAACAAAACAAGCAGCAGAGAGAGACAGAGCATGGTTAGTGAGGCAGTTTAAATACCCTGAGCCCAGGTGGCTCCAATCACCAACGACCCTCCTCTGCCTGCAGGAGGAACCGCCCCTGCCAGGAGAGGAGGGGCCATGAGAACCCCCCTCCTTAAAATGAGGGTCCCACCCTCAGCCCAAAATTTGGCCCAACACATTTAAAACAATCCAAAAAACCAAAAAAAACATACCAGTCCCAGCTCCTAGCAGTCACCCCGCGTCCCCTGACTGACTGTCCGCCCCTCCAACTCTGCAGCCCTTGTACCTGGGGAGCAATTTAAGAGAAAGAGGCGCAGACAGCTAGCAGTGGTCAGCAGAGAGAAAAAATACAAACTAGGTTAAAGGAGCACGGGACAGGGCATCAGCAATGATATTATCCTTACTACTAATGTGTCGAATATCAAGGTTGAATGGTTGCAAGAACAAAGCCCAACGCATCAGGCGCTGGTTGGGATTTTGCAGGGAAAAATTAGTGGGTTGTGGTCAGTGAACACAGTTAAAGGGGTCAAACCGGAACCAACATAGACCTCGAAGTGCTGTAGAGCCCAAATGAGTCCTAAAACCTCCTTTTCAATTACAGAATAGTTTTGCTGATACTTATTAAATTTCCGGGAGAAGAAACTGACTGGACACTCAACATGGTCATCATTTTCCTGGAGAAGCACAGCCCCAGCACCGATTTGACTGGCGTCTACCTGTAATTTGAAAGGTTTCCCAAAATGTGGTGCTGCCAACACTGGTGCCAAACACAAAAGAGCCTTAACTGCATCAAATGCCTCTTGACATTGGGTGGACCAGATAAATTCAGCCTTGGCCTTAACAGATTGGTCGGTGGACACTACTACTGAAAAGTTTACAGAAAGCATGGTAGTACCCCGCCATTCCCAGGAAGCGCATCAGTTCTTTCTTTGTGGAGGGCTGTAGGAACTGCTTCACAGCCTGGACCTTGGCTTCCATGGGACAAACAAAACCCTGACCAACAACCTTGCCTTAGGTATGTGACTGTAGCTTTGGCAAACTCACACTTTGCCAAATTAACAGTCAACCTGGCCCACACCAGTCTTCCAAACAGGGCTTTCACTCTTTGGACATGCTCCTCCCAGGAGTCTGAGTAGACGACCACGTCGTCTAAATACACGGCACACCCTTCCAGACCTGAGACCACCCGATTCATCAGTCTCTGGAAGGTGGCTGGAGCATTTCTGCAAGCCGAAAGGCATCACTGTATAAGAAAACAAACCAGATGGAGTTATAAAAGTGACTCTGTGTACAAGTCTTTGTCCGCCCTGATCCTTCATACGTGGCTAAGTTAGCCGGATCATTTTCAGGATAAGATTAAATATATCAGGCTTTTCGGTTCCCCGAGTCATGTTTGGCAAAATCACCACAACAACACATCCCAAAAATGTAACCTGCGGCGCAAGCTCATTTGAGCGAGCTGAATTAGTTCGCCATTCCCCTGGAAAAAAGGGCAGCTTTCTTTATCATTGATGAAGGAGCAATATCAGTTAGGTTAACATTTTATCACAAAAGGCCTGTTATGACAACACGATGACGTCCCGTACGAGCGCTATCAATGCTGTAGACAAGTAATAATTTATTTACAAGAAGACCATCTCGAGTACACGATTAACACAAAATGAACGTGAAAGATGTAAAATATGTTCAATTCATCCGACAGAAATTATTCAAATATACATGTTGGTGTATTCGCGGCATCCACACACCTAGGGGCAATTTAGCGATACCAATTTACTTGATCCCCAGTGAATGTCTTGTCTGACAGTGGGAGGACCCGGAGAGAACTCACACAGACAAGGGAAGAACATGCAAACTCCACACAGAAAGGCCACTGGGGGGGAGTTGAACCCAGGACCTTATTGAGGCGACAGTGCTAATGAAGTCTCTTAGGGCTGTGTTGAGGTCCTTTGGTTTGATGCACACCCGGATTTCCTGTCTGCCTTTTTTGTGTGCTGCAACCATAGACGAAACCCAGCCTGTAGGTTTAGAAACTGTGATTATGACACCTTTTGTTCCGCATGCTGTTGAGCTCAGCCCATTACTCCAGAGCCCTTGTAAGGATACGAATAAGTTCATGAACGACTAAATCACAGCAGTATTGAGAGACAGCGAGATCCTCCCTGTGGCATTGGCAGGAAGTCTGTGGCCTGCTATGGAAGTACGTCTCACGTCGGAGCAGCATACGCCGTCATATTTTGGTCCACAATAGCAGAAAGCTCAGTGAATGAACAACAACTGCTCTGGATGAACGTCGCTTTCAGCGGTACATGAGGCTTTTTGACGACCTGTTGGCTCGTGTCCGTGAACTGGATTTCTTTCCTGAACACCAACTACAGGGGTTCCGGTTCAGCCTTTCCATCTGTCTCTGGTGAGTGGCAGTTAAATAAAATTAATCCATGAAACCCTGAAATTAATGAGGCTTTGTATGTAACTATGTTACTGGTTATTATTCTATTAGCATTTGTATCTTCAATAAAACCTTTCCATGCTGCAGATATCTTGCTACTGGTGATTAATTTAGGAAGATTGCAAACAGCTTCCATGTTGGGGTCTCCACTGTCTCCAGTATTGTCCTAGATGTTGCCACAGCTATTTGGGACTGCCTTTAAAAGTAGACAAGAAATCTAACTAGTTCCATTTTTATTGTTAAACAGCATGTGTTTCTTCACGAATATGTGAGTTAGTAGCGCCAAACAAAAACTTATTACATGACAAGGCTTATGTTACCTTAAGCAAATACTTTATTACTGCTCAGGTAGCAAAATAATCTCTAAAATTACATTTTCAACATCAAAACACAAACCATTCTGTTGAAAAGTTGCTTGTGTATGAAGAGGTAAAGATTGGATACATAAAGAAACGTATCGTCTGCAAATACTTTTCACCCTCCATCTTTTATATCCTACGCTAGCAACAGCATGCAGTCATCTAGGATATCCAGTTCAAACTAAATCCAGTGCCGTCTAAAACTCATTGGACTATCATCCCAAAGTACATAAAGATTTACCATAAATAATGTATTCTATTGAAATATCTCCATGCAAGTAAACAAAGGACAATAGCTTTAGAGGTCTAAAACACATCAAAGGGGGGTACAAGGGAGACCTAGGATCTATGAAAATATATTCAACAGATATACAGATTGAGACAAAAAATATATAAATACATTTACACCTATCTATTTACATATATACATCAGCAATATCACCCATGTGAATATCACAAATTATTTAGAAATCTCCTCTACAAGACACCTCTTTTCAAAATGTGAGTGCCTTTCTGGTAGTTTGGTTATTTTCAAAGACACGGTACCCTTTGTTTTTGGGTTAGTTACATGCATGAATAGCAGCACAGAATGTAATGAATCAAATAATCTGTAGCATACATTGTTAAACGGTAAAGTGCATGATACAGATATTTTCTGATATATATGACAAACTGAAAAACGCCCAGGGTTATAAAGATCGCGGTAATACTAACATTATAGGATGATTGATGCCTTCTAACCAGTGTTTTTTCCTTCACCAGCCTGCATATGTATGATATAAAGTAAACATCCGTATCTTACCAAACTGAAAATGAACAGCAGCAAGGTTGTAGGTAATGATATACTTGTTTGTCAGGAATGCAACAAAACCCATGCCTAAATATCCGCTCTAACAAATTCAAATCCCACAGTACCAACAGTCATCCGCATTTCGGGATTAGAGAGAACTTCATTTCTTTGGTCCCATGACATCCTAACAATTCCCTAAAAAGAAAATATGCACCTGTTTTTCATAAGAACTATGTAATTTGAAACAGTTCCAATTAAAACAAAGCGTCGGAGCTCATCTAATTAATAATTGCCCTTGAAAAAGGAGAATGGTCAATTAAAAAAATGTGATCATACTAATAAATTAAATTAGTTATGGTATAAATTGTAACGTCTCTTCCTGGTACATAGACATTGAACTGGTAAAGATGTTAAAGAAAACACCGAGAGAATCCAGAGGAATATTATTCCCTATATTATAATATAGTAATTTTTTTTTCACAACTGAAATCACTGCTACAGAAAAATGCTCATTTGGGTATTAAAAATAAATTAAACATAATGTGGTTCCACAATTTCAGTCACTTTCCAATATATATAAAAGAATATTTACTTGGGGCTAATGGATCAGCTTTGCTGTCGATTTTAGCTGAGAATTTATGACTTATGAACCTGATTATTTGCCCAGAAAAGATAATAAAATACTACATTTAACCTTTTTTTAAATTATATTTAATAGTTTGATCTCATTCTTTGGCCTGAATTGTCTAACTAAAATCTAATATTCTAAGTCCAAACTATGATATTAAAAATGTTACAGTATTTTAATTTGACGTACAAACTAAACATTCTCTTTTAATTGTGCAACTGGTAGCATGTAGTGTATTTCTGGACTGGTGCTAATGGGCTTCCATATTATCCTCTGGAAATCAGCAGTCTATAACTATCACCACATTACATAGTTCTTTCAGGGAAAATTTCAAATAAAATAATTGGTAAATGTGTGACTTATAGAAACAATTACATTTACATGATAGAGTAAATGATAACCTCAGATTGTAAACATCAATACTTCCTTTCATGATATAACAGCATTAATTAGTTATGCTGTGTAGCAGCGATTAGAGTGGTTGGACTCTGTATGATAACAGTCCTGTTTTGATGCTTGTGTTATCATTGACGATCATTTCATGACGAATGCTGTCAGTGTGATATTGACAGACGTCATCAACAATTGGAGTACGTTATGTTAAACTCTTATGAATGCATCTCTGACCATTAAAGCGGCATATTTACAGATTTTGTATATGTCCATACGAAACGCATTTAAACCCTGTTTTCCGGTCACAGCGCAAAGTACTATCTGAAATAAATAAATAATAATAATAATATTTACTATTTACATGCTCTAAAAACTATAGGAATAGTTATACCTAATTTTGTTTTTACCACAAACTTTAGGCATTCCAAAATGCAAAGACCTCCTGGAGAAAAAGAAAGTTGAAACCACCAAACTTACCTATATAAATAATTCAGCCACCGCTTTTAAGTTGAATTGGTCAGTCACTTTCATTAGACAGAAAAATCAGGGGCTTATTTTCTGTAAACCTGTCCACAAAGGAATTCCCCAAAACATAACACTTGCTTCCTTATTAAAACCTGAACCCAATAAATTCATACGAACCTGCTTCATATTACAAGGATGCTATCCTCATAATCAGCATACATAAAGGTAAGAAACAGTTAGTCCCTCCGTGAAGTTAGTTTAAACTCTTCAGTGCAAGTTTGAATTGTGTCTCAACAAACACGAGACGAAATCAACGAGACGAAAACCTTTCGGAAATTGTGCTTGTTTTACATGAGTGGTCGTCTATGAAGATCTTAGGTGTGGATTTCAGCAAAGCCCCGGGCCCATAAATAAAACCTGCCTGGGTTTTCTGTCACCTCTGGAGTAAAAATGTGCGTATGACATGAATAAATTATAAATATGACATCTGGGGGGTATTTACAGAAGAGGAGAACACATCTCATAAAGGTAATTCATTTCCAGTACAAAACATAGAGGCTACAGCTGTGATGCTCAAAGGTGACGGGATAATGCCCTGCTTGGTTGTGTTCTTTACAAACTCAATCAAGAAACTTTATAACTATCACCACAAAATCTCTATAACCCAAGATTGAGTAAATGCACTCATCTGCATAACGGTTGCGGTTTGTTGCTTAAAGACACTTTGTTCAAACATTATCTGCCCCCACGGCCTCCCCAAAAATTGGTTCTCAATTCATTTATAATTATTACTCTCAGCTACTTGAAGCCAAAGACACGTCTCTCCTCTCAGGAAAGCTTAGCAGCTAGTAAACTTTCACACTTACATACGGGCGGTTTTCAAGAGAGTGGCTGATAAATAGTGTTTTCTGTTGTTGTTGTTGTTGTTGTCATCTGCCCTGGACTGTATGAGGGCTTGTGTAAAGTCATTTACCATCTCTGCTCCGCAGACACGGCTCCATATTGCACAGAGAAGAAAGACAGGGGTCTGGAAAAAAAGAACAGAGTGAGACGTCTTCTCGTAAAAGAGGAGAGCAGCAGGAAACGGAGTGAACCGGACCAGTGTCAAATGGTTTGTGGGAATGATTGTTGCTCGGATTGGATCTAGAAATACACTTTCTGACTCATTCTATCGTCGGACACCGTGTTCCATGCTTCACTTGGAACTCGTTGCAAACGCCACTCCTGCAGAGTCTATGCGAGGTATTTCTATTTGTGTGCGTGCGCCTCATTCGTCCTGGCAGGTTGGCAGGTTGACGAAGGTGAAGATGTTGTACTCGATGAGGCAGGAGAAACACAGGAAGACGGAGTAGAGGAGAAGACAGATGAAACCCAGGCGCTTGTCCAACGTCCACTTGTTCAGGTGGACTCCCAGCACCTGGACAGACAGACAGGGGCATCAGGGCCGGGCGGTAAACAGGTCAGTAGTCCGATAGGGACATCCGGCCATCATATCATATACATATACTCACAGTCAGAAACACGGACGCGAGCAGGAGCCCCACGGAGAAAATCAGTCCTTTGCTGTTCAGTTTGATCTGCAAGACCATAATGTGTGAGGCAGCAGTACCATTACATCATAATGAAGAAAAATAAACTATTGAAATCATAAAAGGCTACATGGGATGTTATGAAGTGGGGGAGAACCTATCCATAGCGAGAGGAGAACCTTTCTGCTTAATCCGCCTTGCCGTCCGACCTGTGGAGGCTGCTGGGAGGACTACAGAAACACGTGGTTGCATTTCTATAAAAGTAGCTGCTTTCAGCTTGTAGTTGCCCCCACGCCCCCCCTGTCGACTGGACCGTGTGCGTCAATAATGTGGTTAGTGTGTCAGTTTATCAAGATAACTTTTTTTTGGGGGGGGGGGTATTTGAGAGGATACATTTCAAAAAGTGCACAGATTTCTTGTTTATCACGGCAACTCAAGTGACCCAGTTGGACACATCCTGTATTTTCCTCGACGCCAACCGACCTCCTGAGGAAACCCATTTCGACCACTTGTACCCTTGACCTTTGGCTCATGACCCATCCTCCATGACCATAGGCGAGGGTAGGAAGATAATTCATAAATAAATACATTAAACGTTGCCCTTCTCTCTGTACCCCAGGTTTATCACTCTTGTCAAAGGGTTCAAACTGGGTGTTTGTCTGCCTCATATGATTATTTACTCGTCACACCCTCCGTTTCTCTTATTCACATCTGGGATGCACATGAAGTGGAGCTTCTAATAATGACCCAAACACGTCTTGTATTGAACGGGAACCTTTTTACTGTCTAAACCACAGCGCTCTCCATACAGGTTCACGTGTTATAGTTTTACACCAAGCGAAGACAACGTCATGCTACTTCCTGTCAAGTACGCTATTCAAATAAGCAGTGTTACAGAAGCAGCATTAACTACATTTCTCATGGAATCCAACTATTTACAACAGGATGATACAAACAGAATCATGTGGTATCAAAAACTGGTCACTGATCCCCGAAAGTTTGAGGCATCTCCATCATTGTTTATAAGCACCTGTTGTCTGTGATCTCCAAACACAAACAGTGAGTGATTTCAGTCTTGTCTTTGTGACAGGGTGGTGTTCTGCTTGGACCCTGAGCAGGGAGGGATGTGAAGCGCATACTCACCACAGAGCCGTAGTTGATAGCCAGGGTCTTCAGGGCCCAGGGGAGGCCAAGGCCCACCAAGATGTCAAACACGTTGCTGCCGATGGAGTTGGACACGGCCATGTCTCCCATTCCTGAACGGACCCAGAAAGGGAGAGGACGAGAAACAGAGAGATAGAATCAGGGAGAAAGTAAGTGGGCAACGAGGACTGGAAGTTAAACTGTGGGGAAGGGGGGGCAGATGCAACCTGATGTTGGTGTCATCTGTCTGGCTGATACAACACAGCTTGTATCAGCGGTGGCCCAGCGAGCTCGCCCTCACATCAGACAAAGCACACACACACACACACACACACACACACAGAGCTGTTTAAATATTTGATGAGGGGAGCGAGAATAAACGCAGATGAAAGGGGGCCAAAGGGGCCCTGTAGGGCGTCCACGGCCCACCACCCATATCTCCATCATCGCCTCCCCTCTTCTCTGGCTCTTTGATAGCAGCTTCCAACGGGGAGGTAGGTTGGTAACAGCTTGGTGACCACCTGGTGTGTGTGTGTGTGTGTGTGTGTGTGTGTGCGCGCCTACCTTGTCGTGCCACTATTAGGCTGGCCATGCAATCAGGGACGCTGGTGCCGGCCGCTAGGAAGGTGATCCCCATGATGACGTCTGGGATGCCCAGAGTGAATCCTATAACTGTCACCTGACGGACAGACAAACGGACTATTACTGCCTGCATCTGTTTCATTTGTGTGTGCATGTTTGATCTTTTAGCAACAGAAGCTTCCCTCCTCAGCTCCTTTAGCACAGGAACCACTGGACCATCCTTTACAAAAGGAAAGGAGATAATTCCGTCCCAGAATGCATGCAGACCGTTAGACATGAAGTAACCATTAACATAACTTGTTCAACTACTATATGATGTGGACTTTCAATAATTTGTTACAAACACATGAAATCTGCTTTAAACTGATCAATGTGACGTATTGATCTGCACTCTTTGGTGTTATACTGCCGCCTGTCACTTGACTTAAACAACAGACCCGAGCTGTGATGAAAAGTATAGTGGCAAGAGGAATGTGGAATAGTGGAGAAGCGCTGCTGACTGATGTCACTAACATGCGTAGGAACATGGAATAGACTTTAGGACTAATCCAGCCTAGCTGATACCAATCAGTTGGTCTTATGGCTCAACTTCATCTACTTTTAGATTAAAGATACATTCAATGGGGGTTTGGGTTAGCAGAAATGAAATATACGATTTTTAACTGTCATTAGTGTATAAAGAGTGTAAAAAGAAGTGAAAATAGGAATTGTCATTCTGTAACCTTAGAACGAGCCCTTTGAACACAGGCCATGAAATCCTTCACACTGACCCTTTAACTGCTTAGTGATACATTGAAGAATGAAGTTTAAAATGTATTATTTCATCTGTAGCTCTGCCAGTTGGCCCTTTTCTTTGTCTCTTAGTGTCTCACCATCCAGACCATAACGTAGGAGAAGGCGGCGATCCACAGGGTGGAGCAGGCGAAGGACAGCATGAAGTACTGGTCCCAGCGAGGCGTGGAGCAGTTGGGGACCGTGAAGTAGAGCAGCAGGCACAGCGGCCAGGCCAACAGCCACTTCAGCCTGTTGCACCAGCCAGCTGCAACACACAGGCAGGGTAATTACCCCAACACACTATACGCACCTTTCACTGTTACACAATCCCATATACCTGATGGGAGTTTGAGGTTTGAGTGAAAACTGAACTGTAGTGGAATGCATGTTTTGTGAATGACTGTCACCAAACTCCAACCAATAACAAACAACCTGTCGATGCATCATGGTCAAATATGGTCAATCCTGAAAACCCAATTGCATGTACAAAATATTCTGTTACAAATCAAAACGTCTAGTAAAACATTAGAGTCGGGACGGTGTTCTGCTCTCCTTGTGTGTGCAGCTTCGTACACAATTCAGCAGTCAAACTCCATTCGAAGGAGTACGGCCGTCAGGATGTAGCGTCCAAGCTCCAAATGCTTTATTTTACAGCACTGACATATACCATTCAAAATGGAGGAAAACTAAAACTGTCTGTTTTTTCCACAGAACTAGGACTCTGATCCAGGTGTGGTGGGCTCACTTGGAGGTGCCAGTCTTGCCTTTCCTAGTTTATCTGACCATTATCTGACCATCTTCATCCATCATTTTGAGGGACTGCGCCTATAGCTTTGGTCGAGGCATCTGACAAGATTTCTTTTTGTTTGGCTTTTGAAGGGGATTTGAGTGCGTAAGCTTGAGGGATATGAAGCTGATGAAGATCTTGCAGTGACTCCTTCCATGCCTCCCACATGCTGCATTTCTCTTGTGGGAGTGGATCGTCCCAGTCACTTGCTTCCAGTAACAGGAGCAACAAATCCCAGAGGATCAAAGAGGCTGTTTATTACCGAGAGAACTCCCCGCCGTGTGAAAGGGTTTTTGCCGAGAGAAGTCTGTAAAGTTATTGTGTCGGTAGCAACTTCCCAGCTTAAACCAAGGCTGCGCTGTGTGGTTTCTCCTCCCACGCCAAGGTCCTTGAGTTTTACTGCGTGGTCCTCTGCTGGAAATGCTGTCAGGACCTCCACGCTATTGGATGTGCTGTTATGCAGCCTCAGGTTCGACTCCGACACCGAAGCTTGTGTTCTCGTTGGCAGGCTAATTACTTCCTTTTCAGTAGCCAAAGAAATTAGCCCGTTATTGACGTAGAACTTGCGTTCAACAAAACGTTTGGTGTCAGGACCATGTTGTTCTGCTCCTTTCACAGCAGCCCTTCTGAGGCTGTAGGTCGCTACAGCTTGTGAGGGACTGTTGCCAAAAACATGGACCATCATACGCTACTCCACCACGTCCTCGCTTAGGTCATTGTCCCGATACCAGAAGAATTGTAAGTAGTCGCGATGATCGTCTCTCACAACGAAACAACGTCTGCAGTCACTGCCACACGTTCCTTCCTGAAGCGAATCAGGAAGCTTTGCTGGACTGTATGTAAGAAGTGGGTTTGTGGACTGCTGCTTTGAAGCCTTGTGTCATGTGGTTGCCATGTAGTTTTTTCACAACCAATAAACATGTGGAGGAATGAGAACCGATACACCTCTGGTAGCTGAAAAAATCACCCGTATCAGTTTCCACCTGAAGGTCAGTGGAGAGAAAAGACACTACAGTTGGCATTTTTGGAGGCTACATCCTGGTAAAAATGTTCTTGCAGTGCCTGAGTGCTATAATAAATAAGTCATGGACAGCAGCCCATGGCATGGCAGGTACCTGGGCACTGGAAGGGCACTAAAGGCCCCCCTCCATCCTCCTCCTCTTCCTCCTCGTCGTTCTCGTTGTTCTCATTGTCCTCGTTCTCTGTCTCATTGCCCGTCTCCCGGTCGTCACGGTGAACACCGCTGCCCCTCTCGGCTCCGGACAGCCCGTTTTCGACTCCCCGCCTGCTGCCTCCTTTGACAGAAATGTCGGATTCGCCGTTGGTCAAAGTCCGCGTGTTGATTAGCCGCTGCCTCTGCGTAACACAAATTCACACAGTTAACTACAAAGTGCCTGATGGAACTAAGCATTGCTATTTAAAAAGCAACTTTGTTTGTCAGTATGAAACTTGCGTTGCGATATCCAAAGCGTTGGGGCTATCTGGTCGCTAACGCTGTCGCCTTACCGTAAGGCAGGCACGGACAATTTAGTTGTACAGCACAGCAACTGGTTTGTTCCAGATATATGGAGCAGATATTCTTTTTTACAGAGTACCCCCAGAGCAGGCGGCACGGTGGCGTGGTGGTTTTCACTGTCTCCTCACAGCAAGAAGGTCCTGGGTTCCACTCCGCCCACTGGCCTTTCTGTGTGGAGTCTGCATGTTCTCCCCGGTTCTGCGTGGTTCTCTCCGGGTTCTCTGGGTTCCTCCCACAGTCCAGAGACCTGCTCTGGGGATCAGGGTGATTGGGGACTCTAAGCTGCCCTTAGGTGTGTGAGTGTGAATGGTTGTGTGTCTCTGTGTAGCCCTGTGATGGTGACCAGTCCAGGATGAACCCAGTCTGTTGGCTGGGACAGACACCAGCCCCCCAAGACCCCGTGTGCAGGATAAGCGCTTTGACAATGGATGGATGGATGGACGCCCAGAGTAATAGTGGAACTTTATTGAACATCAATCATCGTAGTTTCATGTCAAACTATATAGAGAAAACTAAACTGCTTACAATTCTTAAAACCTGTCAAACTCTACAAACATGTCTAATAACGTGTAGAGCCGATACGTGACCTGATGTTATCTATGTTTTAGGAACAGTCAAAGTTCAAAAGTTACAAAAGGGTATTTCTGTTGACCAGGTGTCTCCACCATGTCCTCTTCGGCCGGGGCCACGAGGCCGCAACAGATTACCTTCTCTGAGACCAGGTCTGAGGAAGTTTCTTCTACAGTGTCCTCCTGGGCCTACGTGTGTGTGTGTGTGTGTGTGTGTGTCCTGACCTCGGTGATGAGCATCCGTGAGGCCATCGTGAGGCGGGTCCTGGGAGAGAAGTGGTTGGTGATCATGATCCTCATGCCGGCCTCGGAGAAGGACAACTGGTGGGGGTACGCCGACAGCAGCTCGTCCACCATCAGCACCGACGGCTTCCTGTGGTGGTTCGCTGTAGGCGCCACACACACACACACGCACACACACACACACACACACACACACACACACACACACACACACACACACACACACACACACACACACACACACACACACACACACACGCACGCACGCACACACACACACACACACAAGTGTGCATCATCACATGAATGCACCTGTGACAGCAAGAGAAAGCATCCAAGTACCAATATGGAGCCGGAGCAGGAAGGTTTCACGTTTAGCTTAGCATAACGACTGCGCTTCTTCTCTTTAAGTGGAGTGAAGGTGGAGTCGTGGAGGAAACGACCACCCTGAGCCGTACCTTTCTTCAGCAGGACAGCGGTAGCATCACAGCCGTCGTCCAGCTCGCCGCTGCTGGCCGCTCCGTTCCTCAAACTGGGCGGGTTCTTCTTCTTCTGCCGCTCCAGAAAACAAACGATGTGGGAGTTCATCCTGAAACAAAAGCTTAGGTTCAAAAATACATAGCAACTCTTTGACAGTTTGCTTTTATTGAGCAGCTTTACAACCTGAAATCTGCAGCTGATTTGTGTGTCGTTTTACACTGATTATTTTTTTAAGAAAATCTAAGTGAACCCTTTTAGTAAATGTGAATAAATGTCTTCACATTTGGCACAAAGGTTCCAGAGATATTGCATTCAGACAGACCGGCGGGCGGAGGCATAAAAAGAGCATTTAAAAATCACTTACTTCATGATCAAAATGTAGACAAAATACATGAGAATCAAAGTCAGAGCTTCCCACCTGTAAAACACACATTCTGGATGAATTGAAAGCGTCACCTTTTGTGAAGTACTTTTGTAAATTGCTCGTAATTCTTTTTTTTTTAAACAAACTCACCAGACCACTTTTTCGTCATATATGAACTGTGAAATGGGAACAGAGAGGTGAACATTGTAGATGTGAAGATGTTATTTCATACAGCTGTTAAAATCACATAATTAAAAATGTATATTCTCATTTCTCCACCCACAAAATAATGACAATAATAGCTTTAATCATACAGCACATGTGAGCAAAGGTAAAAGTTGAACCAGGATCAACAGTCAAAGAATAACTAGAATCAATAGAAAACCCAAATGTCTCACCACGAGGAGCGCCGAGATGGACAGAGTGTAATACGTGGAGTCTCTGAGCAGAGGCCAGCGGGTCAGATGTATCGTCTGGGAGACAAACAGACGGGAGGAGTGAGACGGACGTGTGTGTGTGTGTGTGTGTGTGTGTGTTTTGGTATTACAAAACACATTAGTAGCAAAATTCTGTCAAGTTGGTTTCTCTGTCTGTGATTAAGGCCATGAACGGGACACACATGAGAATGAGAGCGTCTTGTTTGGTTCAATGTGAACTCAACGTTAAACTAAGATAGAGAGAAAAAGTCTTTTGAAGGCTTGAGTGGCATGAATGTTGGGGACAGACAGAAAGAGACATAGACAGAGTGTGACAGTGTGTGTGTGTGTGTGTGTGTGTGTGCGTGTGCATGTCTCTGTTCTGCAAACGCACCTGTACAGCAAATATCCCACACACTCCGATGATGCAGAGGATGTTGAAGACTGCCGAGCCCACGATGGTGCCGACCCCGACGTCGCCTTTTGTGATGAAAACTCCTGTGCAACAGATGACAAGCACACGGAACCATTGTTGGTTGTTATTATTAACGCACGTCTTGACTCTTGTGGTCAACGACAGCTGACAGAATATTCTGTATATATATTAAATGATTGTCAGGTCAAAATAAAAAGTGCTGGCACAATTACAGAATAGTCTTATTCTGAAAATGTTAATTGTTTGTTCTCACACGATTGCTGTTATCTAGATAAACCCTAACAATTCTTTTCTATTTTGTTCTGCATTTTAAATAAATGTGACACACTTTCTCCTCTAATTCCTTAACAATTCAAATGAAAGTTGAATCTTTAAATGTCCACATTTTAGAATTCACATTGCAGTGAAATACAATAATACACAATGCAAAAAGTAATTTAGTCTTAACACAGAAAATTGCTCTCTGCTTGTATGATGTTAGATACATAAATAAATGTACATATAAAGTATTTGATACACTGCTGGTTTTGCATGTTTTCCCACTTACATGTAGGAGTCTAATATTTACCACAACTACTCTTCCACTGTGAGTGAAACGAATCCAGAAAATGACATTGTATGATTTTTTTTGAGGTGACTGTGGGTGAGCGGGGAACAGGTCGTCCTCCAATCAGAGGGTTGGGGGTTCAATCCCAGGCCCTGGAAACGACGATGTGTCCTTGGGCAAGACACTTAACCCAACATTGCTCCTGTAGCTGCGACTACGGTGTGTGGATGTTAGTTACTGATGGCAGGTGTCACTGTGTGTGGTTCTCCTGTCATCATTGTGTGAATGGGTGTGAATGATGTCATGTAGTGTTAAAGCGCTTTGAGTGGTCAGAAGACTAGAAAAGCACTATACAAGTACAGGCCATTTACCATTTAAAAGATATATTTCTATTGCATGACATAAGTATTTGATCACCTACCAACCAGTAAGAATTCCGGCTCTCACAGACCTGTTTGTCTTCATGAAGCCGTCCTCTTCTCCACTCATTACCTGCACTAACTGCACCTGTTTGAACTCGTTACCTTTATAAAAGACACCTGTCCACACACTTAATCAAACAGACTCCAACCGCTCCACAACGGCCGAGACCAGAGAGCTGCGTAAGGACATCAGGGATACAACTGTAGACCTGCACAGGGCTGGACGGGCTACAGGACAACAGGCAAGCTGGCAACAACTGTTGCATCAATAATTAGAAAATGGAAGAAGTTCAAGATGACGGTCAATCTAGCTCGGTCTGGGGCTCCATGTAAGATCTCACCTCGTGGGGCATCAATGATCATAAGGAAGGTTAGGGATCAGCCCAGAACTACACAGTAGGACCAGGTCAATGACCTGAAGAGAGCTGGGACCACCGTCCAAGGAAAGCCATTAGTAACACACTAACGCCGTCATGGATTCAAATCCTGCAGCGCACGCAAGGTCCCCCTGCTCAAGCCAGCGCATGTCCAGGCCCGTCTGAAGTCTGCCAATGACCATCTGGATGATCCCAAGTTGGTATGCGAGAAGGTCATGTGGTCTGAGACGAAAACAGAGCTTTTTGGTCTAAACTCCACTCGCCGTGTTTAGAGGCAGAAGGATCCCAACGTGAAGCAGGGAGGTGGGATCATTCTTTGGGGAGGCTTTTCTGCAAAGGACAGAGCGACTGCACCATATTGAGGGGAGGATGGATGGGGCCATGTATCGCAAGACCTTGGCCAACAACCTCCTTCCCTCAGTGAGGGCATTGAAGTTGGGTCCTGGCTGGGTCTGAACCCGAAACACACAGCCAGGGCAGCTAAGGAGTGGCTCCTAAGACTCATCTCAAGGTCCTTGAGGGGCCTCGCCAGAATCCAGACCTGAACCCTATAGAAAGTCTTAGGAGGGAGCTGAAGGATGTGGAGAAGGTCTGTATGGAGGAGTGGGCCAACATCACTGCTGCAGTGTGCAAACCTGGTCAACAACTACAGGAAACACATGCAAACAAAGGTTTCTGTAGCAAATATTTAAAAAATCAAATCCTACTATGTGATTTTCTGGATTTGTTTTAGATTCGGTCACTCAGTTGAAGAGTACCTATGATTAAAGATGACTCCTACGTGCTTTGTAAGTGGGAAACCCTGCAGTGTATCAGATACTTTGTGTGTATGGGTGTGTTTCTCACCAATGACGGAGGTGAACAGCTCAGGGGCGGAGCTGCCCGCTGCCATGAAAGTTGCTCCTGCGACATCCTCACTCAGTTGAAGACGCTGGTGGAGAGATTAACCGATAAATAAAGAAGCAAATAAAGCATGACGGAAATAAAATAAATATGCATAAAAAAGAAGAGTGCAGTATTGTCCACAGCATCGTGCCGGTCACCGGGAGATGTGCCGAAATAACCTGCAGCGGTTTTCTTACCTCGCAAATCTTTTCCAGAGCGGGGACGAAATAGTCGTCGCACACCAAGGCCAGCGCATAGAACATGTAGACAGCCTGTGGGTGCCCCACACACACACACACACACACACACACACACACACACACACACACGTTTACAGTGGAGTCACAGGATGTACCTCCACACTCCCGTCAGCGGAACCCTTGTCCTCGTGCACGAGCCGTAATCACGTGGATAACCGAGTGGTATCAGCAAACATCTCAGCAGAGAGGGTTGTTACACTGAAACTCTTTGAAATTGGTTTGCATTTTTTGGATAACTTAAGGTTTTCAACCTTCGAAACACAAAAAAAATAAACTTTAAATCTGAGAAGAGTTGTCCCGTGGGGTACCAGGCTTTTTATAGTCCGGCCAGTTTAGAAAGAAATCCAAGAACTTGACGCATATTCTTATTGACTAATTTAAAATACTTTAACTTTCCAGTTTCTTAAATTACTGGTCGGCAAAGGTTTCACATTGAAAGTCCTCCGGCGGGCCACCCACGCTCGTCACTGGTTTGACCGTGTGCCGTACCGCTCATACCGGTGTTACGCCGTAACAACTGACGTTGCTCTCCGGCAGGCGGCAGAATTTATTTTCACACGTCATGGAGGAGCGACAGCAGTCTGAGCTACTTGAGGGGAGCCAGGGGACTTAGCAGTTTTTAGCTCTCAGTTCTCTGGTTGCATTCACCAAAGAATCTCAGACGAGTATTTAGCCCGCCAGCCTCAGTGCTTCCAGGTTGGGGCCACAGCGGTCCGTCTCCCTCACACATTGCTAGCCGGCACGAGCCCACCTGTTTACCCTGGAAGGGTTGTCCGGCTAACAGGCTGAGCTCTACGAACTAGCAGCCTGCTCCTCTGAGGACCATGTGGCCCATCTCCATCTCGCCTGCTTGTCAATATAAACTGCAACGTATTGTTGCTGCACGACTCAAAGCCCTCCTCATCTCCAAAGATCTGTTCCAGCCATTTCAATGAGGTTTATTTTATTACATCTTAGACAAATACTATTACATTGCATGTATGTAATAACATCCCTCAAAGTTGTCTTTGTCATATAAACCTACACAATAAAAAGTATGGGCTTCGTACCTCGTTGTATGAATAGGAACGGACTTCATAGTCCAACTTTCTTTTCATTCTCCACCAACCTCCACCCTTTTTGGTAAGTGTTTGATATTTAGTTTGTAGGGCTGTTTAAATTAAAACATTCAATCTATGTGATTAGTGTGTAAGAATAATGCAATAGAATATTTCAAGGCTCATCTTTGTTTACTTTTGGCAAACCGGAGTAAATCCAGAAACGTAAGCGCCGCTAGCTGCAGTCAGTTACCTTTGCAGGGTCTGAGGCGGCAGACAGACAGAACAGAGGAATCCCTCCACGTGTCAAACAGAACGGACCACGTTACGCCCTGATAGCGTAAGCTAGCTGCTAGGCTAAGCTAGCTGCTAGGCTACCTGCGCTGCACACGGTCTGAG